>JAXBDA010000486.1:0-83902 GCA_036023075.1 Gaultheria prostrata
CAATTTTCTGAAACTCATCAAAAACACAACTCGCGCAAAATCAATCATTTAAAGGCACAAAATGCACGTGTGTGTGATCTTAACGAGCGAGATAAGCCCGAATATATACAACATTTGGGGCTTATCACCTATCTTTTGTATGCATGATACATGGCTGCTATATGGTCCGAAACAAATCTCAACCTTCCTCTAAACCTAAACAATCTCTCTCTCATTACACATTTTGGTGGGGGCAAAATTTCAAAATAACCCTTGATCTTTTGAGTCAATGTCCCATCCACACCTGAACTTCAATAAATGTTAGTCAAACACACGTTCATTTCATTCCTATCGATACGACCAATAGCACTTGGAATCATCTTCCCCTATCTTTTGTATGCATGATACTTGGCTGCCATATGGTCCGAAACAAATCTCAACCTTCCTCTAAACCTAAACAATCTCTCTCTTTCTCTCTCTCTCTCTCTCTCTCACACACACACACACACACACACACATTAAGGTGACGCCAGAAAATGGTGAACACCCCTACCTCCCCATTTCCCCACCACTAAATCAGTTCTCTAAATTCGAGAAACGATTGGTCAATTTTGAGAAATACTTTCCGATGAGAGTCCTTTAATTTGGCTAAGAATTTGCCAAACCCATTAATAATTAATAAAACCCAAAGTCCAAACAAGTAAAAAATACGTAAAATATATTAAATGATAGGATGTTTTTAGTGAGAGACTAAATGTTTAAAGATAGAGAATGAGTGAGAGAGGGAGAGAGAGAGAGAGAGAGAAAGAGCGCTCGCGGGGGATGTGGAGACAAAACATAGGTGTGAGAGAAAGAGGTATATGGAGGTTCGATGACAGCCCGGGGTTGGACCCAAGTGGTGGTTGTGATGGTTTGGTGGCGGTGGTGATGGTGATGGGTAAAATGAGGTGGTGAAGTGGGGTGGTGGCAGAGAGAGAAAAGGAGAACCGAGAGAGGTGAGTGAGGGAGAAAGTGTATAACAACAGCAAATGGCACCAACAACTGCTGTTGCATGTGCAAAGCAATGTTGCGCACGGCGGCAACAATCGGCCTTGGGTGTTCCATTCGAAAAAGAAGTAGAAAGGGAGGGGAGAGAGGGGAAGGGAATGGAAGGGAGAGGAGAATGGGTGGTTGATCAGTGGTTTGGGAGTGAGTGGTTGATCAGTGGTTTGGGAGTGAGTCGACCTGGTAGTTTGTACTCGAACAACTCTCTTTGATGGTGAATGTGCAATGTAGTTTTGGTCAATGACGTTGACGGCGTCGACAGTTGCTCGGTAGTATAGGCCATGGATATAGTTAGAGGGAGGAATTTTAGAGAGAGAGAAAGAGTTGATTGCCCGTTTATTTATGGGTGTGTTAATTTTTATGGTTCTAAACAACACAAAGATGAGGGAAAAATTCGTAATTAGGGTTACATATTCCCTTTATTGAAGTTCAGGTGTGGATGAGATATTAACTCCAAAGATCAGTGGTTATTTTAAAAAAAAACTCCCACCAAAATGTGTAGTGAGAGAGGAATGTTAAGAGTCTCCATTATGTTTTGGACAGAGAATGGACGTAGGGGGTAATTGATGATGGAGTGTCAAGGTCAGAGGTTTAATTGACGTCTATTGAAGTTCAGGTGCTTATGGGACATTAAATTCAAAGGTCAGGATTTTTTTGAAATTTTCCCCGGCTTATTTATCGAGCATGACGAACCAAACATTTAATTTATCCCCCACAAATACTGTAATACTAATTGTGCCCTTTCATTGAGGTTTACTCGTATTCCATGGTTTGATATCAATATCATCCAAAAGCTTATATCCGAATTGGGCTCATAATCATGTCTAAGGCTGCAAAGAAATCGAGCAGCTCAAGGCTTACTCGTTAAGGCTCAAGTTGTTAACCAATCAAGTCGAGTCCAAATTCGAGTTTTAGGTTCGTGTAGAAAACGAGCCGAGCTCAACACTGAAAAGCTTGTCTCGTTTGTATAGGCTTAGCACATTGTATGGACTCTTTTTAGTAATTGAATCGGGCTCAGCTTAGTTGTAAACGAGTCGAGCTCTAGCTCGAATTTTAGACTTGTTTTATTAACGAGCCAAGCTCGAGCACTATAAAATTTGGCCTGGCTCAAGTCATTTGCACCCCGAGTGATGTCATGTTATTAGCTGGTTTCGTTGGATATATATGAAATAATCACTACACCCAAGCTAGCTTTGGATATGATTTAGAATTATCAATGCTCAATTATGATAAATTTTCTGGGCAATGGCCAATCATGACTTTAGCTTATGGATTTGGGTGGTAAAGCTTTTTTCTTTTTTCTTCTTTAAAGTTCGTCAAAAGCATTGCTCATATAAAAATAATAATGCCGGACCTAATATTAATAAGGGGCCGGTTCCCCTCACACTTAAAATAACACAAAAAATGACACAAATTTGTGAAACTCACTCTTCCGGGCCCCACTGTGAAGTTCTGAATCATTGATCTTGTTTAAATGAGTAAAATAGGAGGTCCTGCAAAATTTCAGCTCAATCGGATATCGAAAATTGCTTGATCCAACCAGTTTTGCAAAAACTGTGACAGGAAACAATATTTTTTAAACTGTTTGAATCAAGCACTTACCGATATCCGATTGAACTGAAATTTTGCAGGACCTCTTATTTTACTCATTTAAACAAGATCAACGGTTCAGAACTTCACAGTAGGGCTCGAAAGAATAATGTGTCATTTTTTGTGTTATTTTAAGTGTGAGGGGAACCGGCCCCTATTAATAAATGTACAATTGCAATATATTTATTCTTTAAAACATAAATTAAAGAGCCGGACCGGAAATCATTGGTTTAAAAACTAAATGTGATGCAATCATATGACGATTGGTATTCATATTTCATATCATCAAAATAGACCACAAAAGATAAACATGAGGATTGAATCCCATTGGGTTAACCTTCCCTCCAAAATAGACCACCAAACTCAAATCTTTATGGTACCATCATTGCAGGTTCAATAAGAATATCAGAATTGTTCACCCCCTAGGTCTTGCATTCAAGAACATGTGTACGAAAAATTTCCTTGATCGAAAAACAATAGCTATAGGAATAAATCATTTAAAGATAACGACTTAAGTTGAACACTACGTTTACTCTCCACTTTAAATGTATTATTATTTATACACTTACTGATCCATTTTCATACGAATGTTCTTGAACACGAGACTTACGAGATGAGCAGTTTGGATCCTCTTTCTAGGCTCAGATGGATCTAAAAAAGTTGAGTTTAGTTGGGTATGGAAGGAAACTCAACCCAATCCCATTATGCTTTCATTTTAAAATGAATTTTGCTACAATCACACATAATTTTCACATACTCATGTGTTTAGTGCGTCCCGCACACATTACACTATCTCACAATGTGTGGGGGGCCACTAAACATGTAAGTAAGAGTGTTGCAACGGTACATACATCCCAAAAATTATTCTATATGAGATTTTGTGATTCAAAATATGAGATTTTGTGGCTAAAGGTATGAAAGGGCGTACCGTATGCACCCTCATACGGGTAGTCAAAAAATCTCATATAAGTCCACAAAATCTCATATTTAAGTCCCCAAAATCTCATATGGTCAAATATGAGATTTAGTGGCACAAATATGAGACATGTCACATCAATACATATAAGTCACAAAATCTCATATGACTAGTTACAAAATCTCATAATCTCATATGGATCAAATATGAGATTTAGTTGCACAAATATGAGATTTAGTGGCACAAATATGAGACATGTCACATCAACAAATATGAGATTTAGTAGCACAAATATGAGATTTAGTGGCACAAATATGAGACATGTCACATCAACAATCTCATATTTGTGCTACTAAATCTCATATTTGATCCATATGAGATTTTATGGCACAAATATAAGATTATGAGATTTTGTAACTAGTCATATGAGATTTTGTGACTTATATGTATTGATGTGACATGTCTCATATTTGTGTCACTAAATCTCATATTTGACCATATCTGACCATATTTGACCATATGAGATTTTGTGGACTTAAATATGAGATTTTGTGGCCTTATATGAGATTTTTTGACTACCCGTATGAGGGTGCATACGGTACGCCCTTTCATACCTTTAGCCACAAAATCTCATATTTTGAGTCACAAAATCTTATATGGAATAATTTTTTGGGGTGTGTACCGTAGCATTTCTCGTAAGTAAAGTGTCTTTGGGTGTAAATTGTGTGGTTGTACAAAATTTTGTTTTAAAATTCCTCGTGACGCATTCAAATAAGTAAACCAAGGCACCCATCTTCTTCCCCCAGCCAAAACCCTGGTATAAATTATCAATAACCCATCCGCAATCTCCCACTCATACCCACTGCCAAAAACACATTTGCTCTTCACAATCAGTTCTTGGTTACTTCAGATTCAAATCCATGGCATCGAGTTGCGTAAAGGTTCTAGGCGTAGCGCGCGCCAAGCCTGTACGTGAACCGGGTTCAAATCGCACTTAATTTAAAGTCCGTTGACTACGAGTTTCTCCACGAGAATTTTCGGTCCAAAAGTGAGTTGTTACTGAAATAAAACCCGGTTCATAGGAAACTGCCGGTTATGATCCATGGGGAAAAACCCATTTGCGAGTCCCTTATTATTGTGCAGTACATTGACGAGGTGTGGACTGATGGCCCGAGTATTCTGCCTTCGGATCCGCATGATCGGGCTATGGCCCGGTTCTGGGCTTCTTATGTTGACGATAAGGTATGTTTCTTGTTTGAAATTTTTTTTTATACTCGATCAGGTTGTATGTATGTCAATTAATTTTAGTATCTTAAGTTAACGATCTGGCAAACCTTTAGTTATATTGATTAGATTTTTTATTGTCTTTCTATTATCCAAAGAAGCTTACACTCTACTTATTGAAACATAAGACGGAAACTCGTGAGTTGCTCAGGAGCAGCTCTAGTTTTTCTTTTTAAAATACTAGCATGAAATCCGTGCTATGCACGCACAGAGACATGAAAATAGATGATGTATTTTTCCTTTCATTTTATTAGCTATAAAATTGTACTTTCAATCACAAAGTCTATTGAAATATTGGATCACTTAGAATAAATCAAAAGAGTATAGCAACTCTACTTCCTATCTGCTCATCTTGACTCTAATTTTTCATGGTTCTTGATTCTGCTTTATAATCATAATAGTAGCGAACCTGTGCTATGCACGAAAATAGTAAAAAGTAAAAAGAAAATATTACATTTGATTCCTAAAAGACCACAAAAATTTAACATTGCTTATTGCTAATAAATACTCACAGTAAGACGGAAACTCGTGAGTTGCTCAGGAACAGCTCTAGTTTTTCTTTTTAAAATATTGATGTATCTCAACTATTTAAGCAAAATTTAATTAATTCGAGGTCGATTAATAATCGGATTCTGAAATTTATGACCGGGTAGCCTTTCTGTCAGAATCCAAATCCGTAGGTTAAGGCCTGTAACCGGCATAGTTCCCAAAATTATCATAATTGAACATTGATAATTACAAATCAAATCCTAGAGCTATTAGTTGTGGTGATTATAATTACATATCCAACGAAAATACTTAACTACATGTGACTAGACGTGCAAATGAGCCAAATCAAGCTTAATTTGTAGTGCTCAAGCTCAACTCATAATTCAATGAGCCTAAAACTCAATTTCGAGGTCAGCTCCTTTGTAAACAAGCCGAGCACGATTCAATTACTAAACGAGCTGAGCACGATTCAATTACGAAACAAACCTATACAACTAAGCTGAACCTATGCAAACGAGCTAAGCTTTTTGGAGTCTAGCCGAATTTTAGAGTGTTGAGTTGAGCTCGATTACTTAACGAGCCAAGCCTCTAGCAACTCGCAAACATCTCAATTTGTTTAGCCCTAGACATGACTATGATACTTCACTTTTCACTCAATTTTACAACTTCGGCTTGGTATGAAGGATCACTTTTAAATCAAATGCCATTCAACTTTTAGTGTTTAAAATTACACACAACACAATTTTCAAAGTACACCAGAAAATGAATTTTAAAGTGCATGTATAAAGAAGTCAAGTGCAAAAATCATTTTACATTACAAAATAGTTTGCTTTTCCAAGAGAATCTTTAGCTTCATTTGATATGAAGCAGGCAAACCTAATACTTAGCGTTAATTTGAGGAGAAGTTTTAGTAATGTCACAGTTGTAAATTTAAGATGTACTACAAAAAGTCTTGTAAGTTTGAAGTGTCCTCTAGTACACAGTGATTGTAATGTTACTGTACATGATTGCGCAGTGGTGGCCTGCATTAGCGGTCCTTCGAAACGCAGCAGGAGAAGAGGCAAAAGCGGCAGCAGTAATGCCAGTTATTGAAGGGATCATGCCATTGGAGGATGCTTTCGCCAAATGTAGCAAAGGAAAGGACTTCTTTGGCGGTGACACCATAGGGTACCTTGATATAGCCTTCGGGAGCTTCTTGGGGTGGCTGAGAGGGATCGAGAAGATAGCCGATGTAAAGCTGCTCGACGAAACGAAGACCCCTGGACTATTCGGATGGGCTGAGAGGTTTGGTTCAAATGCTGCTGTGAAGAATGTTATTCCGAAAACAGAGACGTTTGTAGAGCTTTTCAAGAAGTTTGCTGCCAGAGCCAACACTACATAGTTATCCAATTCGGTTGTCACCAGATCAAAATTGGGCTACTTTTGTTTATGTTCTGATTTTTTTTTTTCCCTTCTAAGTTATGTAATTCGAAAATTGTTCTTGTTTGTGGCAGTTTTTGTAGTTGCTTTACAGTAGTAGGCTGTTGTTTTATGTTAGAGTTTGTGCAAATGTCAGTATTGTTTCCTTATTTTGCTTTAAGTTGTACTAGATGAAAAATGGCTTGAATAGTTGAATGGGATGAAAATTTGTTATCCATCGGTGGAGTTAATTCTTGTAGGTAGGATCATTAATAACCAACCTAATACAAAGGACTCAGGTCCAAGACATAAAAGAATAAAAACAAAATACAAATACGAACTCACAAATTCCCTCATTTCTGTTGGCGGATAAATTAAAAAGAGAAGTGATTTAACATCGCCTTGTTATCGATTTGCGTATCTGAACATGAGTGAAATGTGACCAGAAGCGAGAATGTAAAAACAACTTTAGAAAATATTTTGTGCTATCCATTTGCGTGAACTCGAAAGTTAAAGGATGAGAGCGTCGCGGAAACGTGCAGAACTCCAATTTCTATAGTTTATTGAGAATTAACCCAATTAATTTTTTTTATTTATTTTTAGTTGGACAACTTGTCTTTTGATATAAATACATGAATCTGAACTGAGAACAAATATGAAGAGTGCTAAAAAAAAAAAGTTTATGCGACTCTAGGTACTACGTCTAGATCCTTTGTTTTGAAAAAATAGTGTTCCTCTATTCCGAAGTATTTTGGATTGTTGAATTGTATTTATTCTGTTTTTTGTTTTAAAATTTTTATGTGATCCAATAGCCCGAAATACACCGAAATAAAGGAATGGAGAATTTTTGGAACAGAGGATTTGATTCTCTAGGTACTAGGGTTGCTACATTAAAATCGCGAAAGATAACACTGTCACACTTTTCCATAAAAAAACCAACCATATCGGCAACAGCATTCAAGATTTTCAAGCAGATATTCAATCCGGAATTGACAGCTGTAGTCCGTGTGGATTGGGCTGCATGGTCATGAGCTCACTGTTGGACAAGCTAGGGCCCTAGCACATTACTAATTTGTATGGTGGAGACACAATGACGTGATGAAAAGCTTCAAAATGTGGTGCGGATTTAATTTGCACACCCCTAAATTCTTCACTTTTGAGTTACTATTGTGGCATCGGTGACGCTCTATTACAGTAATTCATCTTAGTAATTAATTGTACAGATTTTAAATTAACTCTTATACTTATCTCTGTAAAAAGTTTATTTACAATCTGAACTGTCCAAAATCTTTTTTAACGGTTGAGATACACACTGGGTACCGCCACTTAGTATCTTACACGCACCTAAATTCTTCTCCTAAAAAATGATCTGATTTATCACAAAATGCTAGTTGGCATTGAATTTGCACATTTTGTAACACAGAGACAAACACCAAAAACACAAATTGTTCGTATGGGGTTTCAAGATCGATTTTCTCAATTATTATCGAATTATTATTCTTATTTTTAAATATTATTTTTATTTTTCTCTCTATCTCTCTCTAATCATTAATCCCTATTTTTTAATTATTATCTCTATTTCTCCTTCTAATCATTACAAAAACCAACACCCAAAACTCAAATCAAACACAACTTGATTGTTGAGCAGTGCTAGGATATGGAGTAGTAAATATTGACATAGACTCGGATACAAATATCCGGATGTCGTTCAATTCCACATGAGTTTCTGTCAATACATTTGTTAGTGAATGTGACACCTTCGTCCAAAGCATTTTCGGAAGAGACAAAGCCAAAAGTAAATACAATGGCTATCAATATTTGGACACCAATTCAAACAAACATATCTAGATACAGACACAAATATCTAGATTGTCCAATTCAAACACAAATATCTAGATACAGATACAAATTCTTCAGAGACAAATGCGATTAGAGTCGTTCAATGCACCTGAGTTTAAGAAGACGTGACATATGTGTCCAAAACATTTCTCACTACTACCTCCGTTCCAAAATAAGTGTTCCTTTTGGAACTACGTGTCATTTTCAACGGCTTATATCTTTTAATTTCTAATAGTTTTTATGATTTTGAAAATTTTGTGTAATAGAATTAATTAAGATCTCTCAAACGAGATCCATAATACATATTTTTTTAGGTTCACATTAAAAGATATAAACCGTTGAAAATGGCACGCATTCCCAAAAAGGAACACTTATTTTGGAAGTGAGGGAGTATTAAAAAAGCAAACAGATCCTCCAAAAGTAGGGAGTACCTCATAGGGACTCTGAACAAGACAAAAGGACAAGTTCCATTAACAACATTTCACTCCAAACCGTAATCCCAAAAACTACAAGCACAAAAACCAAATACACTAAAAGTAGGGTGTTTGGTGCAACATTATCCGGGGGAAAAAAGCTGATTTTGCTACCAACAAAGTTAAAAAGGCATCAAAATAAAACTTCCTGATCATCTAATTTTCAACTTTTATTTAAGCTATTTTGCCAGTAAGCAAAAGCAGAAACTACGCCGACACGGATCCTAATACGAACACAAGCTTTAACAAAAAGAAACTGCAACAAACACCCTTCAAAGGATCTTACTTTACTTCGGAGGTGGTGATTTAGCTTTGGCCATGAGCATCTTAGCAAACTCAGCAAGCTTATCAGTTTCAGGCATAACATCCTTCACAGAAGCATCAGAACAGAAATTCTCAGCCCATTTGACAAGATGGGGTGTCTTGGCCTCATCAAGCAGTTTGAGATTACCCATCTTCTCAGTAACCCTGAGCCAGCCCAAGAAGCATCCCAGTGCTATGTCAAGGTACCCAATCCGGTCGCCACCGAAGAAGGCCTTGCCTTTGCTGCACTTCACAAAGGCGTCTTCTAGCAAGGCTAGGCCTTCTACCACTTGTTCATATGCTGCCTTCTTGGCTTCCTCTGTTGGGCCTCTTGCCATTCCACTCAGGGATGGAAACCACTGCATCACCAACCATTAGAAATACAGTGTTGAAGAATCATGTCAAAGGCTTAATACCCATTTATTTTTCAGTTCCATATAGCTATCACACTCCATTCATGAATCAAAACAAGTGACAGAGCAAGTTTCTTGGTTGGGCTTCAAAACAAAGACGGCAACTTATATATCCATCTTATTTGTCAAGATTTATCTTCTTCTAATTAGTTTCGAAAATATTTTTCACCTCTCCTAAGAGCATAACCCAATTTTGGAGACCTGATGAGATATCGAGAGGAGATTTTGTAATTTACTCCGTCTTTTCTTCAATTTTTTTGCCAGTTTAGAGGACCCATCGGAGGCCAAAATAGAAGTGTGAATCTTCATATTTTGAGACTCAAAAGTAAATTTAGAGACTAGATCTCTAAAAATAAATATTGATGATAGATCCTCCATAAAGTGCAAAAAATTAAAGAAAAATGGGGTGAATTACAAAATTCTTCCTTCAATATGTCAGATCCAGTTTCTAAAATAGATTTTCTATAGCTTGATTGGAGCTCTAAATGATTTCAGAAACTATAGTTGAATCAAATACACTGGACTGATTGCAAAGCTCATAGCCACACACTTTTCGTTAGGATGAGAAAATGATACATACACCATCGGAGTGACATGAATGTATGAGAGTAAGTCCCACACAATGCACATGTCAACCCCACCGGGCGGACGTGTTTAAATACAAATGTCTCATCCGTACCATCATCTGTTGGCCAGGAGTGCAGCTTGGATTTGGTTACACAATACCAAATGCTCTAAAAAACAGACTCGCAGATGCGATATCGAATACCGTCACACAATTGGTTTTCCGACAAGTGGTGTACGAATTTGTTACCAAAAAATCAGATTTCGACAAGTATGAGTATGAGACAAAAATAAAATGTAGGAGTAGTAGTAGTAAAAATCTTTCCTACACAACGGCCCTGCACCAAAATCGCTACCAAAAAAAGAAACATTTGAGATTTTTTTTCTTGAAAACTATGCTGTACCCAAAGATTATCCATAAAATGAATTTAGGACTGTTCAAGGAAAAAAGATTTACTACGTACGTACCTTATCATCAATATAAGCGGCCCAAAAGCGAGCAATGGCGCGATCATAAGGATCAGAGGGAAGAATGGGCTTATCAGAGGCCCAAACATCATCAACGTACTGGACAATGACGAGAGACTCGCAAACGGGCTTGTGGGCGTGGATGAGAACCGGGATTTTCTTGTGAACCGGGTTCGATTTGAGGAGGAGGTCGCTCTTGACGCCGAGTTGCTCCTGAAGGAACTCGTAGTCGACGGACTTGATGTTGAGCGCGATTCGAGCCCGCATCACGAACGGGCTGGGCCATGCGCCGATGAGTTTCACTTCGTCGGTTGTCGCCATGGGAAGTGTGAAGGAAATGTGGGGGGTTTTGACTTTTGAGATTGTGATGTGGCTTGTTTTGGTTCACGAGGGTTGTGTGGGTATAAATAAGCGGGGAAGATAAGTGTGAACGGAGAGGAGTTGATGGTGCACGATCCTATGTGTGTGTGAATTGAAGAGAATTGAATTGATGGTGCATGGGGGTGTGGGGTGTGAAGAAGGGTAGGTTTACGTGGAGTACGGATCTACCTCGAGGAATGTGGAGAAGAGAAATTTTTCACTGTTGAGCGGGCACCGACTATGTTGGGGTACGGATCTATCTCAAGTGATGTGGAGACGAGAAATTTTAAATTTTTCAGTGTCAAGCAGGCACCGCCTATGTGCTGCCTGAGTGTGCATCTCGATTGTCCACAAATATTTTGGACGACCCAGATTTTAAAAAGAGAAAGATGAGAAATCTAGGCCGTTCAAAAAACTTTTGGACGGCCAAAATGCGCGCTCCACACCACGTGACCGTACCCACTTGGCACTGAAAAATATCTCGCAGGCGAGGGTGCCAGAGGGGGAAAAAAAAATCTACCGAATAGGAGTATATTTCAAATTCTTGAAATTCTCGAGAGCAATAATTGAATGGTAGTTCCCCGAGTGCAATTTTGTTCACTTCACCCTCTTTTACACTCCCTCTTGATAATTAAAATAGTATAGGTCTCACCAACGCTGCTTTTAAACAATTTTGACAAGAAGCCCAACAAGCCAATGAGGAATTGTGTGATCAAGCGGGACCATGCTATCTCTTATGTAGAGTAGAGGGACAATTAGGAGAATTAAGGAATATATTCGGGAGTTGGGGGTATTTAGTTGGCCTTGTTTGTTTGGTTTGGCTTTGTCGGGTTTTGGTTTGTTTTGTTGGGTTGTGGTGTATTGTGCTAGTTATCGTGTGGGTTCTTTGTAGGATCCGGGAATCCTGTAGCGCGTCTCCTCACTACGGGATTGTTGCATGAGAAATCACGAGAAAGATCGTCACCTCTCAGCATCCTGCAGAATCATATCCAAAAATCTCGCTATCCGGAAAAATTCATCTGTCCCACCTTCCGTAACATTCGTTCTCTTGCATCATTTCCGACTACAAAATCCTAACCTATTGCTCCGTTTGTTCAAGCAGATGGTGTAGATTAATAAAGAAGGATGGGAAAAGTTAAATTAATTAACTGTACATTCGAAATTGAAAGGATGCAGACTCATGTTAGAAATGTAGTGCGAAAGCGTGTTTGATTCATCGACTAGTGTATGAGATTTACTAATTGATTACCAATTTATGTTAAATGAGAAGTATAATTGTTGGCGCGAGTATCCTATGGTATTTTAACATAATACTTCAAATCATGGTTGTTAAAATCATACGATTCAGTGGTTTAGCGATACAAATAGGTTGCATAAATAAAAAATAGGTGTGAATCAGTGATCCGAATCGATGAATATGGCGAATCAAATCAGTGGATCGTTCGATTAACTTAGATTTGTCGAATTTTATTTTGGCTCTCTTTTTTGCATATTTCTTGCTGGGAAAAGGATTCAACATATTATAATATTGATTTTTAGTAGTCTAGGGGTGAGCATGAACTGGATTGGTCCAGTTTTAAAGTAAACCAATAACCAAATCACTACTTACGGATTATGAATTTGGAAAACCAAACGAAATCATAAAATTTATAGAACTAAACCAATCCAAATGATTAATAAATGGTTTGGTTTCGGTTCTAAACCACGGTTTACGTGAGATTGAGATATCATCTTCACAAACTATTTAAATACTCCCTCCGTCCCTTTTTAAGTGTGCTACCTCGTAATTCCAACTTATTTTCTCTTACATTAACTTTTACAACTTTTATATCTACTTTCCACTACTTACTCTTATCAATATAATAATATCCACTAACTTTTCAAAAAGAAATCTACTTTTAAGGGCAAAAGAGGAAATGTACCCACTAACTTTTCAAAATACGCAGTTATTAAGGGACAACCTAAAATGGAAAGTTAAACACTATAAAAGGGACGGAGTGAGTAGTTAAAATTGCAAAGAAAAATTAAACCAAAACTTATATTAAAACTACTTCTATTAAAATCACCAAAACTCCTAGCATCAACCAACTAAAAAAGAGTAGAATACCAGTAATTAGTTAAAAGAATAGAGCATTAGATTAGGAAATTAGTTACCAAAAAATATTAAGAAATCAATAGACTAAGCTCAACAGGCTTGTATGTTTAGTGTATTTAAATCATAGTAATATGTTGTGATCATATATAGAAGTTTAGGGAATTAATCTTGGAAGTGAAAGAATAGGACAATGGAATTGAGCATTAGATTATGAATTTAATTAACCATGGGAAAAAAATTTATTCAATGTACTCAAATCGGATTCTATATCTATGTGCATATATATGTGTATTTTCAAGATTGTTTTTGAAAAAATATTTTCCATAATTCTTTTATAAAAAAATTGTTTTCAAAAATTTTCTTTTTCGAAAATTGTTTTCAAAAAATCGTATTTCAATTTTTCCTAAACTTTCTTATATATAAAAAAAACTATTTCAAAAGTTTTTTTAAATAAAAACTGCTTTTAACAAATATATTTTGAAAATATTTTTTATACAAATGTTTTCGAAACCATTTCGATTCACGATTTGACAACCTTGCTTCAAACCAATGGCGAAGAAAAAACAATTACTGTAATTTTGCAGACGGTGCGTAAATAATCGCTTTTCTTGAGTTGTTGATAATTGAAAAGACATTTTGTGACCGGATCATTTCTGTTTAGTTTCTATCGTGATTATTTATTTTTTTAATTCCACTTGTCAGTGACAAAAAAAGAATTTTTCTCATCAAGAAGAATTGAAAAGGCACAAAAAAAATTATGCCAAACAGAAACTTAAAAATTAAGGGGGAAAAAAAAAGATAGTCCAAACCTACCTTAATGGAGTAATGGCTATTTTGCATTGCATTATTGGCATGCCTTTCGATAAATGATATGAATATGATACAAAAGAGAGAAACAAAAGTACAAACAGATGATCCTTCAGATATCCCTTGTCTCGTTTGGCCGGGATGAGGGAATTGTGGATCCTGAAGTGCGGAGCCACACTATCTCCATGTAGCCGTTGATTGTGCAATTAATGATTTGGATTTCATCTCGGCACTTACATGATCAGGGTCGTCCATCGACGAGGTGAAATCCCAACGATGATTACCGAGATCAGCGGCTCGGATGCTGCACAAAAGAATCCCCTGAGCCAGGGATGAGGAGGTTGGATAACTCATCCCCTCCCCTAATCCCAGGCCCACGACTACATCCATAGTTCAACACCCAAATACCCACCCTTCATATTTATGCCCCCTCCCTCATCACCTCAAGCTCCCTTACTTATTACCAACCCACACCTATCCAAAATTTCCTTTTTTTCGAAAATAATTTTTCAAAAAAATAATTTTTCAAAACTAGTTTTCCTAAACTTTCTAATATATAAAACAAACTCTTTCTAAAAATTTTTAATTTTGTCTCAATGTTAGATTGGGTTCTTATAGCTTCATTGTTGAGAAGTATAATTATAAATTAGTTTTATAATTATATAATTAATTCAATTAATGCATAATCTATATGAACATGCACATAGTAGATTATGCATACTTCTTGTTTTTTTTTTTTTTTTGATCGGCTATGCATACTTATTGTTGGGAAAAGGATTCAAACTATCCAGTTAAAAAAAAAAAAAAGGATTCAAACTATTTTTAATGGTTTTTCGTACTAATATATGCCATCTTTTGTCATTGTCTCTCCTTATTTACTTCTTGTACAGTATTATAGGCAAACATTGAGGAGAAATTTATTTTGAGACTAGATCGGAAAAGGCCAAGTCTAAGATGACATACAATACCCACAGAGGCAAGCATAATCATGAATAATTTAATATGAGCGTGCACATATTAGATTATGCATATTTCTTGTTGGAAAAATGATTCAAACTATATTTAACGGTTTAGTACTATTATATGACATTTTTTGTCATTGTCTGTCCTTACTTCCTGTACAGTATTATGGGTAAACATTGAGGGAAAATTTATTTTGTGACTAAATTGGAAACTAAAATGATATAACAATACCCACAAAGGCATGCATAATCTAATATGAGCTTGCACATATTAGATTATGCATATTTCTTGGTGGGAAAAGGATTCAAACTATTTTTAAGGGGTTTTAGTACTATTATATGCCATCTTTTGTCATTGTCTCTCCTTATTAATATCTTGTATAGTATTATTGGTAAAAATAGAGGGAAAATTTATTTCGAGACTAGATCTGAAAAGGCCAGCCAAATCTAAGATGACATACAATAACCACAAAGTCATGCATAATCTAATATAAGCATGCACATATTAGATTATGCATATTTTTGTTGGGAAAAGGATTCAAACTATTTTTAATACTCCCTCCGTTCCAAAATATTGGTCCATTTTCACTATTTGAGACCTCTTAAAAAATCGTCTATATTTTCTAATTTATATTATTTTTTATATCCAATATGGATCTTGTTTGATAGATCTAAATTAGTTTTATTAAACAATTTTTTTTAAATCCTATTAAACTTTATAGATTGTGAAATATAGACAATTGTTTGAATGGCACGACTGCCCAAAAGGGACCAACAATTTGGAACGGAGGGAGTAGTTTTTAGTACCATTATATGCCATCTTTTGTCATTGTCTCTCTTATTCACTTCTTGTACAGTTTTATAGGTAAACATAGAGAAAAAATTTCTTTTAAGACTAGATCGGAAAATGTCATGTCTAATATGACATACAATACCCGCAAAGGCCTTCAAAAGGGAGCTGGGACTGTGATGTGCAAATCGTTCGTTTTGTTCGTCTGGTCGGGTATGTCGTCCATGCAAAAATTCAAGTTGATTGGATATCGGTAACCATTTGATCGGTGACCATTTTTCTTGAAAAAGAAACACTTAAAGTAACTGTTGTAGGTGGTTTTTTCTACAAAACTAAAAGCTAAATGGTCACGGATCAAATAGTTTCCGATGGTCGATCAACCTGAATTTTTGCATGGGCAACATACTCGACGAGATGAACAAAACGAACGATTATAATCAAACAATAGGCCCCAGGGTGGGACCCAAACCGGAGTGCACAGCCCAATCCCCGCTTCCCCTTCAAAAGGTTTGATTGTATTTTTAACTCTTTTCCACAAAAGGTCATAAAATAGGATTCACAAATCCACACTTCTTGCAAGTTGCAATAGAATCATCTTACTTATTAGACACACTGATAAATAAAATCTTACTTGTTAGACAAGTGATTATGAACACGAGCTTTTTAATGATTTAGGACTTAAATTTTAATACTACTATGTATTGTTGTCACCCACATGTAGAAAACATACTTTCTGAAGTACTTTAAAAATCAAGACCGAATTGGAATTATTCACGATTCGATTTGATTCAGGATTTCTAAAAAGACCATTTCGATCCTCGATACGATTCACGATTTGCCAACCTTGCTTCAAACCAATGATGTAGAAAAAAAATACTGCAATTTTGTAGATGGTGCATAAATAATCACTTTTCTTGAGTTGCTGAGAATGGAGAAGGCATTTTGTGACCGGATCATTTCTTTTTAGTTTTCTATCGTAATTGTTTATTTTTTAATTCCACTTTTAATTGACAAAAAAAAAAAGGATTTATCCCGTCAAAAAGAATTGAAAAGGCACAAAAAAAAATTATGCCAAACAGAAACTTAAAAATTTAGAAGGAAAAAAAAAAAAAAAGTAAGTCCAAACCTTACTTGATGGAGTAATGGTGGCTATTTAGCATTGCATTATGAGCCAGTTGCTATTGGATCCACTATAGCTATTAATTCCTAACATTTCCAGTCCACCTAATATTTTCCTAACACATTCAGTCCACTCGCGAGGTAAACTTACAATTTTACCCTCATTATAAAAAAACAGCAAATAAACGCTAAACGTCATTCACCAACTCGCCGGAAAAGTCACATGAAAACATCGCTGGAAAATTTTCACTGATGCCGAAAATTTCACCGGCGCACAAAAAGTTACCGGAAAATTGGATTTCGCCGAAAAAGTCATTGGCGCAAATAACCGCATCTTGTGAGTCTAGATAATCACCTCTTGTGAATCCAGATAACCACATCTAATCTCAAGTGGACTTTTTAAAAAAAAGATATAGTACAGATAACCACATCTTGTGAGTCCAGATAACCACCTCTTGTGATTCTAGATATTGTTATCTGCGCCGGTGATTTTTCCGGCGAAGTCCAATTTTCCGGTGACTTTTCCAGTGCCGACGACTTTTTCGGCGAGAGTGTATTATGCATTAAATCTAATATGAGGGTATATTTGCCTATAAAAAAAGGAGAGTGGACATTACATGTTAGAAAATTCCAAAAAGTGGATTAGAGCCTAGAGGTGTAATGAAAATATGAGGTGGATTAGACATATTATAAAAAGCTATAATGGACCTTAGAGCAATTCTCTATTGCATTATTGCCATGCCTTCGATAAATGATTTGATACCAAAGAGAGAAACAAAGTACAAACAAATGATCCTCCAGAGATCCGTTAATTATGCAATTAATAGTTAGGTCAGATGACTCATCCCCTCCCCTAATCTCAGAAGTACCACAACTACATCTATGGTTTGACACACAAATACCCACCCTCCATATTTATGCCCTCTCCCCTTTTAATCCCCTCCAACCCTCTTATTTATTACCACTATCCATATTTGATCCCCCTCCCTAATTAACTTCTTACCCTCCCTCCCAACCCTCCTCCCAAAGTTTTTTCAAAATTGTTTTTGATAAAATATTTTCTAGATTTTTTTATAAAAAAATTGTTTACAAAAATTTTTTTTTTCAAAAATTGTTTTCAAAAATCATTTTTCAAACAAATTATTTTCGAAAAACCTAGTTTTCTAAAACTTTCTTATATTAAAAAAAACTGTTTCGAAAAGTAAATTGTTTTTAAAAAGTAGTTTTTGTTTTAAATAAAACTGTTTTTGACAAATAATTTTTTAGAATTTAAAAGAAATTTGTTTTCAAAACTAAAATATTTATCAAAAAGTTTTTAATGTTGTCTCAATGTTAGATTGGTTTAGTATAGCTTCATTGTTGAGAGTATAATTACAAATTAGTTTTTTAAATATATAATTAATTTAATGTATAATCTAATATGAGCATGCACAAAGCAAATACGCCATCTGCCAGTTTTTTTACAAATCATCCAAACCAATTACTAATTTATCCACCATTCATAAATGTAACATCAATATGGGTACACCCTTCATTAATAATACACCTTACTATCTTAATTCCTCTTACTATTTAATCCACTCAAATCGCATCCTGTATCTAGCCGGGCCGTTAGAGAAGACACTGAACAAGACAAAGGACTGGTTGGAATTACTCAAAACCACATTGAGTTTTCACTATGATATTTTCGGTACTTTCTATACTTTTGCCATCTATAATGTGTGCGAGAATGCGGGAAATACCCAAAATATTGAAAGAAATACCAAAAGTATTTTTAGTGGGAACTTAGCCAAAGAGAACAAAAAGAAAATTACAAAAGGATGATGCGTACCAAAAGTGAAGAATAATTATCATGCAAATTTCACTGGCATCCCCTAACTTTTTCTCTAATGACGAATACCGCTTTCACGTATGAGAAACGTTAATAAACCGCCTATGGAATATTGATGCATGTCACCGGCACCCCAATCTACAATTATTTGTCCAAACACGTGATAGGGTAAACCAAAAGTGACTTATTCACCCTTTCTAATAATAAAAAGTAATACTCTATCCGTCCCAATTCGCAGAATTTTTATGGATAGATTGACAGGAATTTGAATTGGAATTGGTTATTTCAATTTACCCGTATTTATTGATTTGTTGAAATTATAGTTTGTTTTCATTTGTTGAAATTAAACAAATTTATTTAATCATTTGTTGAAATAAACAAATGTAGAAAACAAACTATCAACTTTCACTCGAATTGAATCAAAATGACTTTTCTTTACCCAGTGGAAAAGCTGTTTTGATTATAAAAAAAATTGGTGAAAATAATTCTTTATTTTTTAATCGTTGAAAGAACCGTTTCGCTTAGAAATTATAGATTTATTACTTTTGGGTCCAAAAATTTGACAATTAAGAGCTTTTTACTATTTATTTTTATTTTCAAAAGGCTGATTTTAATATATATCACTTTTGATTAAAATTTGTCCGATCATACCCCCTGCAGTTGTACTCTGTACAATACTACAATTGCTTATTGTTAGAGAGGTAGGTGGTATGTGATTCAAATAGAGGGAGGTTGGGGGTTGGTGATAGATGTGGCTGGACATTTAACACGCAGCACATCTCGACGTGTATGCTTTGATGGCCTCTCACAGTATCACTAGAAAAGTTCCTTAAAAACAACTTTTAGTGGTCCAGAAATGCTATGTACCCTAAAAAGGGATCTGGAATTTACAAAATCAGTGGTCCAAGTGAATCTGGACCATTAATTGTTAAATTCTGGGTCAATTCTGGATATGTTTTATGTGTATGTGATAGTGTTGTTAGTGCTTGGAAGAGTCATAATTGAGAAGATGAGTAGAAGTGATACTCCGGAAAAACTTGGGTGCCGATTGAGTATGGCAATGTGGTGCTCGATCCAGTATTTCGGCTGTCCAAAGTCGTCCAAAATACTTTTGAATTGCCGAGATGTGCGGTCGGACACCACGTTACCATACCCGACTGCCACCCAAGTTTTTCTCGTGATACTCAATCCGTTCCAAAAAGTTAATCCACTAAGAAAAAACAAGTAATTTTAAAATAAAATTATAAACTACTTTGATTGGTAATTATTTTAATTTTTTCACACCAAATTAAAGAGGTAATTGAGATTTTTAACTGGGTGCAAAAAATTCAGAAAATTATGTTCATATTTTTTTATCAAACAAATTGCACGTCTTTTTCTTTTCAGCAAATTTACTATATTTTTTAGGTAAATGAAAAACTCAAGTATGTGTTGCGAATTTGATTGCCAAAAGATCCAAGAAACTTATACTATATAGTACTTAATTTGAAAGCGATGCATGATATTAAGATTTAATTGCCAGAAAAGATTTTTCTCACAACATATAAAAGGGAAGAAAGGAAGGGGGGGGGGGGGGGGGTGAGGAAAACCAAACACCCTCTGACAAGGGCCGTTGTGCACACAGTTACTGCTGCAAAAAAAAATGGAAATGGAGTAGGCCTAAATCACCTAGACACTCCCTGAATTATACATCTTTCACCTAGACACCCCCTAAACTAAATAAACCTACGACAACACTCCCTAAACTATTTAACTTTTACCTAAACACCCCTTCTGTTAGCAATCCATCATTAATTTTTTTGGCGAAAAACATTTTTTTTTTTCCAATTTTGCCATGCTTCCATTCCATTCACACCTGATCCAGTACACTACTCTTGGTCTCCCTTCCTTTTCGTTTTAAAAAGCTAATCAAAACCCACAAAAATCACACACAAAAAAAGTTTATAAATGATCTCTTTATTTAGAAAGTTTTTTGGTAATTTCCCTTGACTTGGTAATTAATTGGGCATTTTCAATATTGATTATGGCCTGAATTTGCTCTGAATTGGATCAAATTTGCTGAGCACAACGTTGGAGAGTATCGTGATTCAGGCCGGTTGACAGTGAAACTAATTTTTCATACAACGGTGACATTCTTCCGAGTTCAGATCTTCTCTTCGGTTTTCCTATCAGAGCCCATCTAACACTAATGCCCAAGCTCATCTGCAACTCGCCCCGCCCGTCCAAATGATCCCAATAAACACCATGAGCAACAATAATTGTCAGCGACTTGGTGGCATCTTATCGAGCTGATCCAAGGCGGAGGAGGAGTGGAGAAGCTCCGTGGCCGGCGGCAATCTGTACTGGATCTGGCCATTCCCGGCGGCTACAAGGAGAGGCTTGAAGCGTTGGAATTTGGGCTGTGTCGGAGTTAGGGTACGCCGGCATTGGGATTTGTCGGACTCCAAATTTATACTTGTGTGTGCGTGTATTATCGACCAAGGCGTGCAAGTGTTAGTAGGAGGGAATAATGTACAAGGGGCATAAATGTCTTTCACTACTCCTTTTTAACAGAGTTAAGGCCGTTAAACCTTTTCGATAGTTTAGGGCGTGTCGTCGTAGGTTTATTTAGTTTAGGGGGTGTCTAGGTAAAAGAGATACTCCCTCTGTCCCTTTTTAAATGTGTACAATGGGAATACGTGCATTTTCAAACCCCTAAAAAATGTATTTTTCTATACAATTTTATGTCTTTCTTTACACCAAATTAAAGTACTCAAAGAGCACTTTAATTTGGTGCAAAAAAAATTCAAAATTTTTTAGTAGAAATACATTTTTTTACATCCTAAAAAATACACGTTTCCCAAAACACATATTTAAAAAGGGACAGAGGAAGTATAGTTCAAGGGGTGTCTAGGTGATTTACCCTATGGATTAAATCAGTGAAATGCGTTTTTACTTTTTCCGTTCCTATGTGAATAATCCATTATTCACCATATATGAGACGATAGAGTCCCGAGATTAGTCGAGCGTGCAAAAACTAATCCAAACACCTGATTATTATTTAAAATCTAGTACTATAGACACCACTAATAGTCTCTGTAGCTGTACGTCTCTTTTTCCCTCCACAACCACAATTGATTCAAAATTTTCTTTACAGAAATAACAAGGATAAGTAGCCCAAAAATAGAAAATTATTGGTTACAAAGTTATTAACCAAATTGATTGGTCTCTATTTGATGTTTTCCGCTATGTTCTTTTCGTCCGCCATTTTCTTTTGTACATGAGAGGCATTCCCTTAATTCTTGTTTAATAAAAAGAAATTCACATACCTCTATAATTCGTTGTAACGGCAAGTCGATTTAACTGAAGGACAGAGAAAAGTGAATCCACGTCTAATTTGTATGAACAAAACTAGACTAAACAAAATATGTCCAAATCACGTACATACAACCCTTGCTTTAAAATTGCTTTCAGAAGTGGCACAACTATATACTTTCCCAAAAGAGAATATATGCTAATTTGCTATTAGCAAGAATTCCACATGAAGCTGATTGACGCAAATCCACCCTAAAAGAAAGTGTCCTCCCAGATAATCAATCGTCAATCGGAATTTTATCGCAATAAAACATAGCTGCTGTAAAATTTACAATGATAAAATTATGGTAATTGCCTTCTCATTGAGTTGTAACAAACACGAAACTGAATTGTCCATAGAACCACGTCAATCATTCAGCACTTTGCTTCCAATTTCAAGAACCTGTTTTCAACATCCACAGATTATCCCATCTTTGATATTCCGAACCTGCAGAGAGAACAATTAACCAGACTAATCGAGTTGGGACTCCATTCAGAGTTGGCCTTTTCAAATTTAAGAGGTTTATAGAGCACATAACTAGTCTTGCGTATAACCCAGGGGCGGACCCAACGGGTGCAGGGTGTTTGCCTGTTTGGCCCCGCACTCCCCCAATTTTCTTCCTATTTATAGTACACTTTTGGATTTTTTTTGTAACCAATTCAAAGAGCAGGAAGAGGATTGGCAGATGACATGTAGTCCACATTTTCAACAAGACAGTTCTGTGAAAGAAATAACCATACCAATCTTGAGCAATCTCAAAAAGATGCAGTAGAATGGGTGTTTCCAGATTAGCAGACTAGCAGTAAAGCTCCTTTCTGAGACATTTCGACTTCACTGCAATAAATGAGCAATGCAAACTTTAACAAATCACAAAATGACAATCCAATCGGAGGTGTTCAAAACTAAGCAAACTCATAGCAAATGAAATGCAAAGTTACGGCACTCCTTGATTTTTTTGCAGACGCTATCAGTTTCGAATAGGGTGAAGACTGAAGAGACTAAGGACCTCAGAAAGAAGGTGGTATGTCACATAATATCTAACTCTCATGTTTAGAAGACTAAAGTCCAATATAGAAAAAGATTATTAAATTCAAGACAACGGAATTTAGCATACAAACACTCATGTATGATGTATATGTTGCTGAATGCTGATCAAAACAGGTTGCTTATCTATTGATTATTTCATGCTTCATATGGTCAATCCAGCTATCTTTGTCTAAGTACGTGTCCTCAAGATGCATTTACTTTGAAGTGGGTCTACACGTGATTTTTTTAGCTACAATTCATGTTTATTGTTTGTTGGATGCTGCTTCCACTTCTCTTCTTGGTTAGCACTGGAATGTCCATGTTCAGTGTTCTGATGACAGACTCATCTATCATATTACTACATGATATTGTCATATCAACTGCAGTTAGTCTGTTTTCCAAACGATGCTAAAGAACATTAAACCCAATATTTAGGACTTGGGAGATTTGACCACAACTTCGAAGTCTCGCAAAAAATGTAATTTGTTTTCATATTGCAAGTCAACAAAAACTCGAGGTTCACTTTGAAAGATGAATTCCTAAAAAGTACGAATATTGTGAAGAAAGTGATGCGTCTGTGTCAGACACGTGTCTGGCACTGACGTGTGTCATACACTCATCTGAATATGCACTACTATTTCGTTAAAAACATCTTTAGAATTTGACACTCTTCAGAGAACTTGGGAGAAACACGTCTCTCACTTATACTTGCCTAAAACACATCACAAATTTCAGGAAAATGGCTAGGGAGTGATTACTAAACGATAAGCGATATATTAAATAGTACTGAAAATTTAATAATTAGAATTAGAATAGTTTTATCAACTATGGTAAGCGTATTATGTTTGAAAATGAAACCCATGTTCTGAAGATTCGTAAATAACCCCCTGTTACAAAATTTGATTTCCTTCTACCAAAACGCGTACATCATTCACATCAAAAAGTGTATAGAGACAGTAATTCTATTTATAAGCCGCAACAAATGGAATTCGGGGTACCTCAATATCTTCCTTCATAATCTTAGCAAGAATGTGAAAGTGATCATCCAAGAAAGAGTGTGAGAAATCACTGACCCGAGTTAGGTTAGGTTATTACCAAAAAACTATTATCAACGGAATAGCCTTGTCTAACTTGAAATTCCTTACAGTAGGCTTCGTTCTACATAGTAATAGCCCAATAGGGAATAGTAATATGGTTAAAAATGTTCAAGAACATATTGCTACATGAAGCAACGTAATTGCCAGAAAAAATAAAAAAGCATAAAAAAACTAGTTACAGAAAACGAAATTTTCAAAACGATCTAAAATCCAACTTTAAAAAGTTAGCATTTTGAGCTTAATTGAGCTTTTTAAGTTCAAGAAACAAATAAGCTAAAAATCTCAAAAGTGGAACAAAAAATTCTACTTTCCACTCACAACTCCTTAAAGCATTTGATTTCAAATTTAAGCTAAATAAGTTGTAAATAGGTGGAAACAAGTACTGTCATCCGTTTAAACCTACAACTGTCATGTACGTATCACCTGAAACACTGTCTAACTACCCCTTGTATTGTCTTTTACCTATCATTTGAAACTCGATAGAATATACAGCATACGAACAATAAGTTTTAACTTACAATGTGAGTAAGGCCGGATGCCCTTTCTTTGACTAAGTCTACCTGACTTCCGCTGCAGCCTCTCTTTCATCCATGATCAGTTTCCTGCATTTATGATGAGAGACTTTTAAGTATAGAAATTGGACAAATCATAGATTTCCAATAGTGAAAAAGATAGCAAGAATTATGCAAAAAATCTGATGCAGAGAACTCTTCAGTGACTTTTCCCCCTTTCAACCCGACTAAATCCAGTACAGCAAGGCTTGAATACCAACCATCTGCTGAATTTTACTGCGATGAGTCTGAAATCTAACTGATTTCCTTGTTTAAAATATGGGAACGTGTTACAACGAAGTTTGTTGTATCTGATGCCACTTAAAACATCTAGTCTCCAGTTAAATTTATGCTAAAAAGAATCTTACGCAAGAGAAATAAACCTCTATGGACACATCCGACGTCCACCAAATATTCACAGATCTTCAGTATAAAGGAAATTACATTTCTTGCAAAAGAAACATAAGAATTGAAGAGCAGATTATTAATTGCACTTCAGAATTTAGATTTCCTCATGAGCAACAGAACAAAATGGCCACATTGCATCTACCAGATTACAGCATGACTGTGTGAATCGTAGTCGAATTTCAAACTTGGAAGGAGTTCTCTCTTGCCTTATCTATATTTGGATGCAAGCTTTCCTAGCCACTCTAGAAGGCATTGGTTCCTTAAGCCAAAATTTATGGTGATCACTTAGGATTATGCACTTGAGTTATTAACCACAAAAACTGCCAGTATCTAAGAAAATGAAATGATCACTTGAAAGACGTAAGGGAAAATTACCATGGCTTTGGGTTCTTGTGGTCAGCAGTTCAGAGAATCCAACCATCCAAGCTCATGCAAATAGGACAATGGAAACAACAACCCAATTAAAGAGTTGCAAGCAAACCAAGCTATATTTTTTCTTCTTTGTTGCTCTTGTCCATTAGACATTTCTCTATTGCTTCATCACAAAGCTCAAGAGTAATATCCATGCTCCCCTCACTGTAGTTCAGATCAACAAAAATGTTGTATAATTCCCCATTTGCAACCAACCCTTCTCTTCTCATTTCTTCAAACAATTTCCTTGCCTCCGAAATTTTCTTCCTCTTAAAGAAACCCTTGATTAGTGCATTATAAGAAGCAACCGTTGGATGATACCCCTTCTCAACCATCTCTTTGTGCAAAAACCATGCCTCCTTCATATTCCTTGCTTTACAGTGCCCCTTTATAAGTATGTTGTAGGAATTGCTATCCGGCATCACTCCTTGAGCATGCATTGCTCTGTATATGTCATTTGTCGCACGTAGATTATTGCTAATGCAGTACTGCTTCATGAGAGAATTGTAGGTAGTGGCATTTGGCATTATACCTTTCTCTAACATCCAATTTAGAAGCCTCTCACCATCTTCTAACATCCCCGACATACAAAACCCATTCATTAGCACATTGAATGTAACAATTGTGGGTTTTAGCCCTCTATTCAGCATCTCCCTAAGGAGATCATGAGCCTTCACCATCTCTCCCGATTTACAATACGCATCCATCAGAGTAGTGTAAGTAATAGTACAAGGCTGTAACCCTGCTGCATCCATATCTTCCATTAGCTTTACTGCTTGCACTATATTTCCAGCTTTACAAAGTCCATTGACAAGTGAGTTGTAGGTGTAAATATTCGGCTCGAGACCCTTCGCACACATCTCATGAAGAAGTTCATTCGCTGTCTCTACCTCCCCAAGTTTACAAAGCCCATTGGCAAGAGCAGTGTAGGTAACAACATTAGGAGTCAGACCCATTTGCACCATCTGGTTATGAAGTAAAAAGGCCTGCTTCATCTCACCTGACTTGCAATAACCATCGATGAGCGCTGTATACATAACTTCATCAGGTTGCAGCCCCCAACTAACCATATCATTGAAAAGTTTATCTGCTTCAACCATCTTTCCAATTTGGCAAAGCCCACAGACAATAGCAGTATATGTTACAAAATCAGGAATAATGCTATTGCTCTGCATTTCATCAAGCAGGTTGTATGCAGATGAAACCCTCCCAACCTTGCAGAAACCATCAATTAAAGTAGTATAGACCACATTATCTGGAATTACTCCCTGCCTAAACATCTCCCTCAACACTGTCTCTGCATCCGAAACCTTTCCTTTCTTGCACAAAAGAAAGATAACGCTGTCAAATGTAAATTTGTTTGGCTTCAAACCCTTTATTTGCATTTCTTCTATAAGCCTCATCAAAGTCTGAAGCTCTCCGACACAACAATATCCATTAATCAAGGTACTATAACTTATAACATCAGGCACAAACCCCCTCAACTCCATTTGCAGCAACAAGTTATGAGCTTCTTTTATTTTCCCTAATTCACATAGTAAATGCATCAAAATATTATGTGATGTAGTATTCCAACAAACACCCACTTCAGGAAATTCCCTGAAAACCCTCAATCCCATCACAAGCCCCTCAAAATTCTTCGGTAGACGCGATAATAACAAATTACAAGAATCAACAGACATAACTATACTATAATTTAACAGCTTATCAAAAAAAATTCTTGCTTCATCAAGCATTCCAACTTCAACAAGGACTTGAAAGAAAATATCAAACACAAGAGGATTACATCCCCAATCCTTATAAGTATATATCAACCTTTCAACAAATTGAGCAAATAAAACACTAATACCCAAATGGGTTTTTCTCACCCAAAAATCCCTAATAAGCCTGTGGGCCATTTCTGGGTCTTTTGCAGCAACAGCAATTTGAACAACAATGCAAATGGCCTCCATTGATGGGTCCCTCCTCAGACAAACCCAATCAAAGAAATCCAAAACCAATTCGTAATCATTCGTTATTTTCATTAAAACCCAAATAAGGTGGTCTGGTTTGAACCTGGATTCGTAGGGTTTGAGAATGCGGCGGAGGGGCTCGGAGCGGCGGAGTTTGATGGTGGTGGAGATGCGGTGGATAAATTCGGAGTCTTTAATGGTGGGTTTCTTTGGGGAGTAATCAGGGAAAGGTCTGGAATGGGTATAGGAAAAGGAGGAGAGATTTTGGACCAAAGGAATTGGAGAAGATGTTGACAAAAGAATTTGTTTAGAGAAGAAGCGAATGATATGGGTTGAGAAGGACAGAGCACGATGATTCATGTCTGTGAAAGAGAGCCATTAGAGTAGAGTTTGAGCGGGCATGTTTGATAATGCAGTGGTTCTTCTCCAGGTAGAAGAACCTGTTTGGAACGAAAGAAACAGAAAAGAAGGGAAGGTAGAGAGTTGAGAGAGATATTTCCTCTTTTTCCATCGTCAACCAAAGGCAAGGGGAAATTTTTTCGGTGATTCTATTTGCAACCCATAATTTACTCTATCCAATCCATAAAAAACTTCTCAATTTTTATTACGGTGGAAAGACTGAAATGCCCCTAAAAAATCCCTCCTTCTTCTTCCCCGTTCCTCCCCCTTTATCCCCTTGTCAGTCATGGCCGCCACCCATCATCACCAACCATACCCCACCTCCTTCGTTCAACCCGCCATCGCCACTTCTTTTTTTTTCCTCACTGTTCCCTTGTAAATCAAAGGAATAGGAAAGGAGTCCATTTGAATACTAAAAACTCGACTGGAAAAAATAACCCAGAATTTCGACATTCACACCCTGAAAAACGACTATATTTTCGACATTCATACACCGAAATATGTGCACATATTCGGCATCTGGACACCGAAATAGATACTTTGAAAAAGTCATATTTTGATAGCATAAGTTTCGACAACCTAATGTCGAAATGCATTACGATTTCCAATAAACTAAAGTCGAATTTCATACATTATTTCGATGTTTGGATACCGAAGTAGATACTTAGAAATTTTTTTAATTTGACAGCATAAGTTTCGACAAACTAATGTCCAAATACATCATTTTTTCCGACTTTAGCTTGTCGAAAAATATGACGTATTTCGACATTTACATACCGAAATAGATATATAGAGCAGAAATCTAATTTTCACAGTTTGCTTGGATGGCGGTGGTGTCGAACGGCGTTGCAACTTTGGTGATCAACGGCGGGTGGTGGCGACGGGTGGTGGTGGCGACCAGTGGTGGAGGCGACCGATGGTGGCGACAGGTGGTAGCACTGGCTAGTAGTGGCAATGGGTGGTAGAGAAGATTTAGGGTTTTTTAAGATGAAGGGTATTGAGGGAAGTTTAGGTGAATTTAGTGGGTTGTATAGGGTAGATAGTGGGTTGCATGGGGAAAATAGTGAAAATGGGTTGTATCATGTATGGAGTAAATAGTGGATTGTGAATAGAATCACCCATAACAAAAAGTATAAGCCCTCTCTCTTTACCTAGAGCATCTCTTTAAAAAATAGTTACCGCATCTCGTCTTTCTCTTCCCTAGATGAGCGGCAGAGGGGAGGGTTTTGCCTGTGAGAGGTGTTTCCTTTCTCTGTAGTGATGATTTTTCTCGCTTTCAATAATCCCTCCTCTTTAGTGAGGATTTTCTCTCTCGATCTCAAATCTGAGACCTTATTAATGTTATCACTAGTCTTATGTTCCTTTCTCTCGGCTTTCCCTTCATCACTGAGGTGCCAATTCAAAATTCCGATAGTGGGTGACGATGATTCTCTAACGAAGGAAGGCTACGGTAGTGGCAGGCTAATGATGAATTAAATCGATGGGCTTGCCAACCCCGATGCTAATGGAGAGTTTTCTTTTATGCGTAATGGGGTGGCTCATTCTTTGGTTAGGAAAGGTAGTAGTGGTCTAGGTGCCTATACGGCTATACCTAGTAAAACTACCCTCCTTTGTACCTTTCTAGTCCTTTGATTAAGGACGGATGCTATTTTTAGGTTGTGATTATCTTGCGTACCCACGCTCCCTATCAATGAAGCTATCATCATTTTTTACCCCAAAAAAATACTCCTCTACAAGTTCACGAATAACGACAATGTGCATGGTATTTTTTTCTACACAATTATGTAAGTAAAAGGTTGGGTCGCGTTCACGGCACGTTGAGAAAATTTAACCACTGACAACCTAATACGCCATCACAAGTATTTTTTTTTAATGCCATTTTCGAAACCTAACCCAAGTCGAGCGCCATGCAACGTTTACTTGGCTGAACCTTCATCTCAAGACTGCCTACGTATCCAAACCAAAGAGAAATGAGGCCAACAAGTAATTCAGGATAAGGTTCAGCCGCTCGTATTTCACCTTTTTTTTTTCCATGTGCTTTTTGTCATTAATCATCCCAATAATTCGCTTGAGCTCACCCTCCTCGTTGTATGGCACCCCGATCAATTTTCGGGACGATGGATGCAAAAACCAAACATCCAACACCTTGTGTCTACTAAGTTAGACACAATAGCATTCTTAAAACAATTTACCACCACTTTCATGCCCAATCAACACTCTTTGCATGCAAATTGTACAATAGGAGAAGAAATGCATTGAGAGAGCCTCGAATGAGTAATCGATCTTAATGCAGTCAGTGTACTAAACTTTACTGATGGACTCCAACTTCATGTCAAGATCAAAATTACCATCTAGCTTTTAACTGAAATTGATTCAATACAAGACTACAACTGAGAAAATTGATGATGCCACTATCCCAACATATAGGCTTACCATGTACCACAGCAGCATGTCAATTTCCTCCCCAGTGAAGACTCTAACCTCTTTTCCACCCAATCGAAAAACAATTCTAGGACTATCTACAATCCTGCTTGATAGCGATCCGTTTTCTTCATTTGGTGTATTTGTCTCTCTTCTTTACTCCCAGAAAAAAGTACTAAACCAAAAAACATGCAAATGTGTGCAGAGGAGACAAGGCAGACTTTATTCCATGCAAAATTGCCGTTTTATTTTGTTAGCTTCCCTTCAAGCCTCTCAATTGCAGCACCGACACCGCTTTTTGCTTCTTGACTGTCACCGGACTCTGAATAAGCAGCCAATCTCCCTTCATTTGCTTTCTCTACAAGCTTCAATTGGAGCCAACCTGTCACAGTGATTTCCTAAATTCATTAGTTCAAAACTCTCACAAAACTAGTACAGTATAAAAATTAGAAAACACTAAATTTTGCTATAACGATTCGTTGCAATGCTAAAAGCCACCAAAAAGCACAACACAGGCTAGACGATACCGAACGTAACCCCCTTGATCATTCTAAACATCAAATTCCCTTGGAATATGCAAAATAATGCTTTCCTCAAATATTTCATACGACTGCAGACAGAAACACTTAACTAGAGAAAACTAGATGCGCAGAACTTAATAGAGTAATCATTGTGATTGCACGTGTTTCCAAGTCTTAATTTTTTGGAGAGTACCTTGGGTTCCCAGATTGTTTTGAATGCTTAACAAAGTGTATCATTTGATACTTAATCAAGTATTCTTAAAGATGGCACCTTTGGCTGTTTTATCTGTTAATAAAAATCAACATGCTCTTACAAATTCTTTAATAAAACAGCTTCCATATGGCAGGGGTTTTACAACTACATGTAATAAACAATAAAATGAATAATTGAATAGAGAAGTGTCTCTAGAACTCAATAAAATGGGGTACATATATCACCGATTGGGAAACATAATACTGCACCCAGAACCGAACCCAAAACTACATTCCTTGCACGCCAACGGAGTGATCCTGGCACTAGAAGCACAAAGCAAAGAGGAAAAATGTTAGAACACCCAGATTGCCTTTATAAGATCCTCAGTATCGAAAGCTATAACTTTCTATTTCAGCCAATATTCCAGGACTCACACAAATTCTGGATTTTGAAACTCAAAAATAGAACATATAAACTCAATTTTCAGATATCAATTTCATATTGAACTGCTAAAATCATGTGCAACTACAGAGTTCAACTTCACACTAAATCGATCGGTTTTATTGGATAAAACTTTCTCAATTCCTCAATCTTCCACAATTCCAAAATTGATTTTAAAAAGCACAAACCATTTGCAAGAAATCGAAAATCATGCAAGAAAAAAGTGAGATACGATAGGCTGGAAGATCATATACCAGAATGACAGTGTATACTCGGGCACCTCCAACTTCTAAAAGGTTAAATGGAGTAATTTAATATGCTAGTATAAAAATTCACTTCCAAATTATGAACAATCCTTAGACAGGCAAAGTCCACCAGAAAAATTCCATCGGAAGATGTAATTTCACTAAACACGAATGTTAGAACAATATTGCACCCCCTAAAGGTCTAATTCATCTCCAAAAAAAAAAGGGTGAAAATAAGTCATATGCATTAAGATTTACTTCTTACTAATTAAACCAAAAGTTGCGGCAGTGGCAGAACCAGCGCCAACAACATTATAAATATCATGCACCCCTCGTTTCTCAGCAAGCAAATTCTGTAAACCACAAAATACAGCAGTGAACATTCCAAGGCGGACTCCACCAACTATTGAGCCACGAGCTACTCTGATGAATCTTTTCTCCATTGCATCCCTCATTAAACGATACTGCTCACGCTTGTCTGGCGTGCTCCCAAGCTTCAGCATCACTTCTGCATCCTTGCTCTGCGAAAAACATGGCAAATCCTCAAAATTGTTCATATATCATTGGAGATAGAAAGCTTCTCAATTCAACAAATCGACTACGGGAAAAATATCGAACACCCCACCAATGTCCAGGCGTCTTTTGGGATCGTTTCCTTCCTTGGGGGAAGAGTAAAGCTAAAAAAGTGTGGTAAACAGATTTGGATCCAAGGTGCAAAGCAGAAATAGAATGTTGGGCCGAGTGGTTGACATCAACTTTGAATATAACCATGTGAATTTCACAAGTTATCATGCAAATTTAACATGACCAGTAATAGTCTAATACATGGTATACTTTAAAGACAGAAATAGATCAAGGTAGTACAAAGTAAACCATGCCATAAAATACTAACGGTCAAGTTCTGATTAGAATGGGCAACTTAAACTGTCGAATGTAACAAGTAATATGAGCCCTCAAAATCTTTATTGTTCTTAAACTTTCTCGATAAACACTTTACTATGTTCGCCTCATTCTTTTCTTCTTTCTCGTTCCTTCATGATTAGCAAATTTCACATGAATTATGGAAAAGAAGAAGACAGAAGTGACTTTCAAATTTGAAACATATTATATGACGAAACACTCACAACAGAAGCAGATGCCTCCTTGCTACCCCCATATAACATGCCAGCAAATACTCCAACTACAGTTGCAGTGCCCCAGTTCACAGTTCCAGGCATCCTTGGAGTTACCTTAATAGAGAGAAATTGAGGTTAGACCATATAAAAGAAATATTCTGATTGCATCATTTGACTTAGGAAGTATGCAATTGCAGACTAATGATAGCACAGTTTTAGATCTACTGAACAGAATCAGCATCAACTCATCACTAAAAGGGTCCAATAATATGATACATCACAAGCACAAGGGATCTACTTTACGCACACAACTGATAGGATAGGTGCATTCTGGATCATCTTTGTTCATTTTGCTTTTGTTTTTTTTTTTTTGTGAGATCACCTAAAAACATACTCCTAAAATTTTGCAGTAGTAAGCTACAGTAACTTCCTTAAATTGATTTGCAGGATTTTTTTCCACTACTAAAACACATACTCGACATAATTTTGAGAGTACCAAATTCCAAAACCTTTTACCAGAGAATTACTTTAAACTGAAGAGTGCAGCTGCTTTAGGTCAGCTGCTCCCCTAAAGCACTCAAAACTTGACACTTAACAGGCAGCCTGCTTCTAAGGATCATCTAGATAAAAGATTGCCAAAACTGATTTTGCATACCATAGCCAAAACAAGAGATAAAATGACCTGAAAGCTTTACCACTCAGAAGTCATAAGAACCCAATGATAGGAGGTACTTTGCTCGTCCAAAAGATATGAGCAAGGAAATAGAAATAGGACTACATATCAAACACAGAGAGTTTCAAAACCGTCCTTACATCTTGCAAAAAGGTGATTGATTATGCTTTGATAACAAGTCGTGGTGAATACTGAACTTGACTAAAAGGAACATATGCACATAGAAAAAAGTAAAGGATAAAGTAGTGGATTCGTAATGTTTGGTTAGACTTCAAGTCTTCAACTAAGGACATCTATAGAGTCCACCATTACGTGTTCAAGTCTCATCGATTATTGAACATTCCACATTCGCTTTAATGATAAAGCACCATAATCGATCAGGCTTGCAAAGGACAGACATATATAGGAAATGAAAAACTACACCTAGCATGAAGTCCAATCGAGATGCTAGGACTTTCCATAGTTAAATGTTGCTTATTTTCTATTGGCAAGCATATAGTCGGCTGTGGTGTTTGACCTTTGTTGTTTCTTTCATATCCCATTGGTGTTTTACATCTTGTTGTGAAAGGTATAGATTGTCCAAGCTCAGCTATAGTTAGGAAGAACAGTTCTTTCACGGCACTAATCAATCCGACTGTGAGTGTGGGCATTGAATTCTTTGGTACATTTATCAGTTTAAAAAAAAAAGAGGACGAAGTCCGTATTTTGATGTCAATAAATTTTTGGAAAAGAAAGGTAACCAAATTTTCAATTGTCTTTTACCTAATATTAACAAAATAATCAACCAAAATAGCGCTAGTCTGAATGTGCAACAAGTATACAACTACACGGCCGAACTGAATTAAAAAAGTCTCTGGTTCTGAGTCATCCGGTGAAGATAGTATAATACAAGACAAAAGTTTATTTTCTTCCTTCAATAGCTGTTCCACTATTTCTTATCAATCCTTGATAGATATCCAGTTCAGTCATTTACACAGAACAGTTACACACCCCCAAAAAGAATTGGGCGCTAGATTACATAACTATCTAGCACAGAACCGACACTGACCCAGGCCTTAGTGCCAGTGAGACAGGGCTCAAGTTCGAGTTGATGTAACTTACTAAGGAACAATATCATTTAACTTACTAAAGCAACATTTAGTATGTTCAATGGGAAGAATCCACCTCGAATCCATAAATCTTCAAATAAAAAGCTTGAATTGTACGATACAACATCGATAACTAGAAAACCCTAACTGCTGGTTGTAAACTTGTAGTACAGCCAAAAACTTGAAGTGAATTCCGATAAACACACAGATACACTAAGAAACGTAAATCAAGCTACAAGTACTTACATTCGAGACCGTTTCTTCAGATTTTTCGAGAGCTTCCATGGTCAGAATTTAAACAGATTACAACTCGTCAAATCTAGATTCGACTGCCAAGGAAAAGAGAGACGAAAACGATAGTAACTGTTATTAATCCAGCAAACAATTTGGCTCAGTCAACTAAACAATATTCATCGATAAATCACCAATCTAAAATTTTCAATTGTCCACACAAGAAACAAAACGTTTGGAGATGCGATATCTTACAGTTGTATCAAAGTACTAAGTTGCAAACGATTCGGATTCTGAAGGGATTCGCTGAGTCACGGAGCCAGAGATTCAAAGTCGAGTCGTCGGAATATCGGCCGGAATTTCTTTGTAGCCGACTGTCGGCCGCCGAACTCCGAGAGTCCGGATTACTGCGAAGTACGATCACGAATACAATTCATTCGGAAGTGATGAACTCCAGATTGGACCTGTTTTTTTGGGCCGCTGTATCCCTACTACCGAACCAAGAATACTATGGGCCTTACTTTTGGGCCCTTTGTTGGAACCCTAGATGACGTCTTTCGGGCCTTTATTCGGAGTTAGGCCTGACCTAAGGTTCGTTGGAGCATTGGACCAGGAGCATACTCTCTCTTCCACCACTGAGGAGTTTGTTCAGCGGTGGAAACTCAAGATCTTTTTAAAAAAAAAGATCCGGAGTTTCCACCGCTGAACAAACTTACAGTACATAGGTTTGAGTCTCAGCATACTTTTAACACAACTTACATGTGGTTGAGTCCCTTACTTATAGTAGTCTGGTGTGACGGGGTACTATTCTCTGGTGGAGGTGACGGAATACCATATCCACTTTCATTTTATGTTCTCATAAAAAAAAAAATTACTTTGTTCCCAACTATGATCTATTTTTCGGGGTATGGTCAAACGAAAAATCGTGTATGTGTGTTGATAATTTTTTAGAACTTTCAACATACTCAAAAGGATCTCAATTAATTTTGGTAATTGATTTTCACACCCACAAATTGTTATCCGCATCCCTTTTTTTTATCTTTTAGTGAAATTTTTACATGTAAAAAGTTTTCACTAAAACACAAAAAGGGGATGCGGATAACAATTTGCAATTTGGGGTGTGGAAATCACTCCCCCTAATTTTTCTCTATTTTTTTTATCCGAATTTAAACACAAATAACCCAAAAAAACCAATAATTTGGGACGCCCCCACCATTACCCACAGTAGGCCACCACCATCTCCCTTTGTCCACTTTTACCTTTCTTTGCTCCTCTCCTTTTCAATCACTGCCTTGTAGTGCAGGGTGCACCATAGGGTGTGTTTGTACGATCCGAGTAGTCCATCTTTACGATCAATGGCCCATTTTACTGTTGTGATACCTTTAGCAAGTCTTAACCATTAAAAACACTTTTGAACGGCTCGCTCAGATTGTATATTACACTCTTATAGTGCACCTCTACACTACAGAATCCCCAATTTCAATTTTCTACCTCGTGTCTCCGGTCGAATTAAGTTGCCTCACGGGTATGTTGCATTCAAATGTTTTTTCATTTTAATATGACAAAATGGCACTCATTTTCTTCTTGAAATAAATTGGCAAGAGAACAAAATTTGATCTCTTTACATCTCTATTGTGCTTTCAATTTGTTGTTTGAACCAATTAATATAAAGCAAGCAATGGTAGTCAGAATAAAGCAAATCAGTACCATGCTAGACCATTGGGGGGCCAGCATTGGCCCAAAAAAAGCCAAAATAAAGCTACCATCTGCTTAAAAAAAGTCAGCCAAATCTTCACAATAATTCCATCCCCTTAAAAAGTGAAGGAAAACCCATAAACAATTCAACCAGATTCCTCGCCAACATGTGAATAAAGTCCCACTAATCATTCTAAATCACAAGCAAAGTATCATTTTCTGCTTCCCCTCACTATACAAAACCCTCACCTTCTCTCACAAATTCACATCCATGGCTCATCTCCTCTTCACTCTATTGGTCCTAGCCTTAATTCCCGTCCTAGCTCAAACCAACTCAATCCATGTCAAATCATGCCGATCGTACTGCGGAAACATAACGGTCGACTACCCGTTTGGCCTGAAACCCGGGTGCGGGCACCCGGGTTTCCAGGACCTCTTGTTTTGCATCAATGATTTCTTAATGTTCCACATAAGCTCAGGTTCATACAGGGTCTTGGACATAGACTATGCTTACCAAGCCCTCACATTACATGACCCGCACATGTCGAACTGCGACTCAATCGTGCTTGGGAACCGGGGAAATGGGTTCGTGGTCGAGTCTTCGCGGGCCACTTTCTTGAACCCTTCGCCAGACAATGCGTTCATGCTAATAGGGTGCTCCCCGGGGTCTCCTCTCTTCCAGGGGTTCCCAGGGAAGCACTTGCCCTGTAGGAATGTTTCTAGTATGGGCTGTGAGGAGTACTATGGGTGCCCCGCCTGGAATGTAATTGGGCCTAAACGGGTCGGCACTGTGTACGGAACAGGCCCACCTGAGTGTTGTTCAGTGCCATTTGATGCCATTAGGGCTATAAATCTTACTAAGCTTGAATGCCAAGGGTATAGCAGTGCATACAATCTTGCACCCGTCCGGTCGGGCGGGCCAGATGAGTGGGCTTATGGGATACGGGTCAAGTACACTTTATTTGGGAGCGAAGCTTTTTGTAGCGCGTGCGAAGCGACCGGAGGATCTTGTGGGTATGAGATTGATGGTGTCAAAGAAGTGTGCTTGTGTGGGAGCTGGAATTCTACATCAAATTGTGATTCTGGTGAGACATTGAATCAAAGCTTGTTATTTTCTCACTACTACTACGTTTTCCCCCCTTGAAAATGAGCAATACTAAATTTGCAGTGGATCTGGTTTTAAAAATAATAATAAATAAATAAATTTTGTAAGTGGATTAAAAGATGGCAAACATTAGGTCGAAGCCCATGCAGGCCCAATTGCGAAACTTTGGGCTTGACCTGACCCATTAAACAGATAATTAAGACTAGTGTCCATTGATTAGATTTATTTATTTTTAATCAGGATTATTTAGATTTTTATTTTTTATGAAAAGAGTTTAGATTGTTTATTCACATGTTTTTCTACATGGGTAGTCGTTCATATTTTTATTTGAATCTTACGTAATTAACATTTAATTTGCAGTTCACTCTTCATCAAACAGACGAATATCCGATTTGGTGGACACAAAAGCAGGTACATTCAACAACTCCTCAAGTATTTTGCAGTTTTTGCACGGTTGCACTGTAACATATTTGCAATGAGTAATATTGATGGACACCTTTTGAGTCTTTTGACCATGGCAGAAAATAGAAAACATGCAAAATATTACTCACCGATCAAAGCAAATATTGACATAGAGACGGAGCCCACACCAGGTTCGGCTCTGATATTTTCGAGACTCTAAATGGTTTTTAACAAGGAACCTCTTAGAATTTGTATAAATAATAAAAAAATCATTCAATGTAGTGTACGAGAACAACTGATGGTGCAGTGGTGCTTGGCAATCAAATACCATAACTCAAAGATCATGTGTTCAATGCCTGCGTAATTTTTTGTAAATGTTCCAAATTTATTGGCATAAAAAATGAAGAGGGGAATGATTGAACATGAAACTTGATGGGTGCAAATCGGAGTACTTACCGCTGAACCACAACAGCCTTATCCATAAGAGAACATTTGCCTATATAATATTTAAGATAATCTTGCATTTCATGGCCCTATTATTGAGCCCAAAAAAATGGAGACTCCAGGCAGTAGCCTGGTAGTGACTTGTGCCCAGAACCGGCTCTAGCCCACACACACTGAGGGCCTAACATATGTAAAATGTTTTTGTTTAAGTAAATATCCAGAGTTTTGGATGTAGTTCTAAAATTTTATTGTTATAATGCACAAGATGTGGTGTTAATTTTATTTTATTTTTGAGTGAAATGTTGTATTAATTAAAATCCAAAATTATACATGATCTTTGCTCACTACTTTTGGTACCTCATACTAATTTGTTGTTGTATACTCTCTTTGTCCCAAAAAGTTTTTTGTGTTCAAGATATTATGAGCGGAAGTACTTTGTTTTTTAATTTAAAAATTAAACGTTTTTTTTTTTAATGAATCAACTTTTGGGGACGAAGGAAGTATATCTTGTCTTTTACTCCTATTTTGATTCAGCTTCGCAAACATATATCAATTTTATTTTCTTTATCTACTAGTATTATCTATATTGCAACTAACGTCAACTAACCCCTTTGATTAAAATTTGCAGGGTTCTTTATCAGTATGATCCTTTGGATGTACTACCAGAGATAATGGCTTAGGTCCACTTGAGTCATTTCTCTTAATTGTATCCAGTAGTTAGGTTTTTAGACAGGATTAGATTCAAACGAGTGGAAGGTGTTTTATATTACCACGATGTTTACTGTGATCACTTGAATTATCGTAATGGAAATTTTATTTTTTTTTGTTTTTTTTTTTGTTTTTTCATGTTGTAGATCTCTCTAGAATTCCAAGGCTCCATTTGGTTCGATGTAAATGTTTTATTATGTAAAATAATTTTCATATAAAATTACTTGAAGCTCATGTCAGAGATGCATAATGCAATTGAGTCAATATTCAAGAGAAATATAATGAGCTGGAGAGGTAAGAATAATTAAGGATTAGAGAATGAGGAAAATGGAGTGATTTAGAAGGGTCAAGAAGAGAGCAGGAATGCGCAGAAAAGACTAAGGCAATTGTGCTTAGACTAATCTATGGGGGTGCCCAAGTGATCTGGAGAGAATAGGGTGGTGACACTAATGGAAGCATGTTCTCCTTTTAAAATCAATGACTACCTACTGATTTTAAAATGACACTATGTGAATTGTGAAAGGAATTTCTCACATTCATTGGCATCTTGGGCCAACTCAGGCTCTAGGTATTCTCTGTAATATAAGGACACATGTTCGTTCCGTACACCATGACTGCATAGGTGACGTCACCCCTCGCGGTTGCTAGGGCGCGCTACTCAACCTTCTAGTGGTGAAGCTCTTTTCTTTTGTAGCCACTAAACCACTGGATCCCCTTCCATTTCTGTTTGGGCAAGATCATAACATGTTCGGTCATGCCAGCACCGCAACACCTAAGAGAGCCCCCCAGGTCCTACCTTAGACCGGAGCAGACCTTTTTATGGGCTAGTATAATGGATTAGCTTCTCGCATTATCCCCCATATATCTTCGAGTCACGCTAATCATAACGTTATGGGCTTTCCCCATTTTCGAATGGCCCATGGCTCAACGCATATTGTTATTGGGCTTCAGTGGGGCGCGCAATGGCCCCCGCTAAAGGAGTACCGCGCTAGTGACACTTGCGTGGGTTGACTTACACGATTCTGCCACGTGTCACGCAACCTTATGCGATACTTGTCAGCATGTGATTGAGAGGTCAATCTTGACTTTCGTCAACATTCCTTCTAAATGCTTCCTTACACTTAAATTTAACTTTGTGGGTATACCCACGTAGGTTAAGGTTAATCATTAATGTGCCAAGTGTCAAAATACATTCGGATCATAATATGAAAAGTCAAAAAATTGAAACACAAGAAGCTGAAAATAAGAACCCTAAGGGCTCGTTTGTTTGACCGGAGATAAAAGGATGGGATATGGGTGGGATATGAAATCCTTAGGATATTGCTCAGGATATCAATGAGTGGAGAAAATTTATATCCTGAGTTTGTGTTCAACGGGATATAGCCATTGGAAAACACTTTTTTGTTATAGCACAAAGTCAATAGGGAGAAATCCCATCCAAATCCCCCCCCCCCCCCCCCCAATGGGATTTTATATCCCGTACGGATCGGGATAAAAACTTGGTGGGAATATGATATCCCATCAAAATTAAGGACAACAAACACAGGATTTTGGGTCCCATGGGATTCTATATCATATCCCACCATCCAATTCCCACATAACAAACAAGGCCTAAGGGGTTGGCCTAGTAATCTGTAATGGCCAGGAAGAAAAACAAAAATAACAGAAATTGAAAGTGGACTGGGAGAGAGAGAGAATCACAGGAGAATCTTATTGGTCAAAATTGACATACATGTTAAATGAGTCTAACTCCTATTTATAGCTAACCTCAAACAGCTTCCCTCCAATTACTTCTTAACAGATGTAACTAACTCAGCTGTAACTGACTCGTAACAGAATTACAATAGACCCCCTTATATTTTGTAGCTAATGCTTTGATGTAACATTCCCCACTGGTAGAAAAACAGCCTTGACCTCAAGGCTGAAAGTTAGGAAACTTGGACTGCATCTCTGAATGATCAATCCATGTGGCATCTTCAGGAAAAGAATTGATCCATTGAACCAGCCATTGGACCACTCCCTTGTTACCCCTTTTCACCATTCTTCTATCCAATACAGACAAAGGTTCAAGCTCCACAGTTCCTTCAGGACCAATGGGAGGTAGAGTTGGATGAGCCTGCACATGATTCCCAAGCTTCTTTTTAAGCAAAGAAACATGGAAGACTGGATGGAGTTTAGCTGTACTTGGCAGCTGCAACTTATAAGCCACTGATCCCACCTTTTGCACAACTTGATATGGTCCATAAAATCTAGGTGATAGTTTCATGTTCCTCTGTAAAGCTAGTGAAGTTTGCTTGTAAGGTTGGAGCTTTAAGTAAACCCAATCACCCACTGCAAATGCCCTCCCAGATCTACCCTTGTCAGCATAGTGTTTCATCCTCTGTTGTGCCTGAGACAAATTTTCCCTAAGTTGTTTGATGATAACAGCCCTTTCTGTCAACCAATTACCCACTGCTGCCACAGAACATGGCTTGGACATGCAAAAGGTGTGGTCTGGGGGCTCTTGTCCATAAACAACATAATAGGGAGTAGTTTTAGTAGCTGAATGGTATGATGTATTATACTACCATTCTGCCATAAGGAGCCACTTCACCCACTGCCTTGGACAGTCACCTGCCATACATCTCAAGTAATTTTCCAAGCATTTATTCAGCACCTCTGTTTGGCCATCTCATTGGGGGTGATAGGCTGTGCTAAGGCATAATTCACAGCCTTGAAGGGTGAAAAGTTCTTGCCAGAATTGGCCGGTAAAGATGACATCTCTATCTGAAACAATAGAGGAGGGCAAACCATGGAGTCTAAACACTTAAACAAAGAACAATTTGGCTACATCCTTGGCAGTGTAAGGATGTGTTAAGGCCATAAAGTGTCCATACTTAGTCAGTCGATCTACCACAACAAAGATTACAGTCTTGCCTTGGGAACTAGGTAGGCCTTTTATGAAATCCATTGAAATGTCTGTCCAAATTTGTTGTGGGATGGGAAGGGGCTGTAAGAGACCTGGATATGGCACATTTTCACTTTTGTATCTTTGGCAAATATCACATTCAGAGATGAAATGGGCTACATCCTGTTGAAGACCTTTCCAATAAAAGGTTCTTTGAAGTCTTTTAGTGGTCTTGCCAATGCCTGAATGCCCTCCCAAGGGAGAGGAATGAAAGTCTTGAATTAATCTCATTCTCACAGGGGATTGTCCAACCACCAATCTATCTTGATGAGTGAGAATACCACGGTTCAGTTCATACCCAGAATGGTGTTTTCCTTGCTGTAAATCTGTAATTAACTGTTTGATGTGGTCATCTAACTCTCAACTGAGTTTAACCTCATCCAACCAGCTAGAAGTTACATAAGAAAGAGCATGAATTGTAGCTACTGAATCACCTGCAGTAGGAAGTTCCCCTTTTCTGGATAAAGCATCTGCAGTTTGGTTATCCCTTCCAGCTTTGTAGATAATGGTATAGTCAAAACCAAGCAGCTTGGTAACCCATTTTTGTTGGAAAGGAGTGCCTACTCTTTGCTTAAGAAGGTATTTCAGACTTTGATGGTCAGTCCTTATGAGAAAATGCCTTCCCAACAAGTAATATCTCCATTTCAATACTGCTAACACTACTGCCATCAACTCTTTCTCATATGTTGAAAGGGCTTGTCGTTGGTTGATAGGCCCTTGCTCCAGAAAGCTATTGAGTGTCCATCTTGCATAAGGACAGCTCCTAGACCCATGCCTGAAGCATCTGTTTCTAGTATGAAATCCTTGTTATAATTTGGTAAAGCTAGAATTGGTGTAGTGGTCATAGAGGTTTTCAATTGGACCAATGTTGCTGCAGGGGACCATGCAAAAGAATCTTTCCTGAGCAATTCATGAAGTGGAGTGCAGATTTTCCCATAGTTCTGTATAAATCTTCTGTAATACCCAGTCAACCCCAAAAATCCTCTCAACTCCTTGACTGTAGATGGTAGGGGCCAGGAGTTTATAGCCTGCAATTTACTTGGCTCTGCAGAAACCCCTTGAGTTGAGACTAAATGTCCCAAATATTCCACCTCAAATTTTCCAGACACACATTTTGACATTTTGGCAAACAATTGGTTTTGTCTAAGTAACTGTAGGGAGATTGCCAAGTGTTTTAGGTGGTCTTCCCATGTTGAGTTGTATACCAAAATATCATCAAAGAATACTAGAATGAACTTTCTCAATAAAGATCTAAAAACCTCATTCATCAAACTTTGAAATGTGGAGGGTGCATTGGTGAGTCCAAATGGCATTACCAAGAACTCATAGTGTCCATCATGGGTTCTAAAAGCAGTCTTGTTGATGTCAGTGGATTGCACCCGTATTTGGTGATATCCAGACCTTAAATCCAACTTAGAGAAGTACTTAGCCCCACTCAATTCATCTAGGAGTTCATCTATGACTGGAATTGGAAATTTATCCTTAATAGTGACACTATTAAGGTCCCTGTAATCAACACACATTCTCCAAGATCCATCTTTCGTTTTAACTAAAAGAACTGGTGAAGAGTAAGGGCTGACACTGGATTTGATTATTCCAGAGTTTAGCATGTCCTTTACTTGTCTTTCAATTTCAGCTTTTTGAAAATAGGGATACCTGTATGGCCTGACATTGGTTGGTTCTGACCCTACCTTGAGAGGAATACAATGATCATGTGATCTAGAGGGTGGAAGGTCCTTGGGTTCTTGAAAAATATCAGCAAACTCTGTAAGCAAGTCTTCTAATTATTGTGGCTTATCCCTGACCATATCCTCTTGTTCACTGGCTTGCAAGAAAATAGATTTGGAGATGAAATTCTTCTATAATCACCAAATCATCCTTCTTTCCTCCCCTCAAAACATGTTTCCTGCCTTGGAGATGAAAATCCATGCTGAGATTTTTAAAATCCCACTTGACTGGGCCCAATGTTGCTAGCCATTGTATACCCAAAACCATATCACATCCTTTTAGCTGCAATACCCTCATGTCAGCCTGGAATGTAACCCCTTACATCTCCCACAGGAAATCCTTACATGTAGCTGTACTTAGCATTTTTGTGCCATCTGCTACTGAAACTGGCAGTGAATCTGTGCATTCAGTCTTGATGTTGGCCCTCTTAACTATCTCAAGGCTCAAAAAATTGTGTGTACTCCCAGAGTCTATCAAGATAATGATGAGTTTCTTCTTAACATTGCCCTTAACCCTCATGGTTCTATAGGAAATGGATCCAGTCAAAGCATTCAAGGAAATCTGCAGTTGTTCCTCCAAAACTTGTTCCTCCTGAACTCCATTACTATCCTCTTGTTCTTGTACCTCTTCTTGAACCTCTTCCTTTCCTTCCAAGGTGTATAGTTGTTTCCTTTTACAGATATGGCCCCTTGTATACCTCTCATTACATTTAAAACACAAACTCTTTGCTTTCTTTTCCTCCAATTCTTTAGGTAATTCCTTCCTAACAAAGCTGCCATTTCCCACATGAATCTTGTTTTGGGGAAAAGGCAGTATACCATTAGTTCTAGGCCCAAGCCTGGTCTTCTTAGTAATAGCCTCAATGCTAGTTTCCTGTAATTTGGCCAGTCCAATTGCTTGTGTTATGGACGTGGGCCTAAACATGAGTACTCCTGGGGAATCTCTTCTTTTAGTCCACTAATGAAACAGCTAATGAAGAAATTCTCAGGGAGGTTTTGAGTTTTGTTGGTCAGAATTTCAAACTGCTCTTGATAAGCCTTGACAGTAGTGGTTTGTTTCAATTTGGTTAACTCTCCCACTGCATCCTCATATGAATTAGGTCCAAATCTGGAAATTAACCCATGTTTAAACAGCTCCCACGAAATATGTTGATGGCATTTCTCAAACCATTGAAACCATTGAAAGGGTGAATCTTCCAAATGAAGGGATGCTAGTTTTACTTTATCCAAATTTTTCTGTACCATCATATTCAAAGAATTTCTCGCACTTATATATCCACCCATTAGGGTTTTCTCTACAAAACCTTGGAAACTCTATCTTAGCATGCCTTTGGTTATGAAAGAATGATGAATGAGGGTTAATTTCTAACCTTGAAGGCATTTCAGTCTGAATTTGAAACCCTAATGCCCCTGGTTGATTATGGTGTTGCATTCGTGCTGCGCCAACTGGGTTCTGTTCTTGCTGATACAATCTTGATCCCCCAACTTGATCTTGGTGCTGTTTCCCAAATACATGCTTTGCTATTTGGTCATACTTCGTGTTCATGGCAGCAATTAATTCTTTGATATCGCTTAAGTCCTTGAGTGAATTCTTGATTTCTTCAATGTCTGAAGAATTTCTTTCATTTCCTTCCTTCAAATTATGCAGGGTTTCCTCCATTTTCTTTGTTTCTTGGGCTGCTCTAGTTCCATCGGCCATGGTGGTTTACAGCGGTTCTTCACAGGCCAAGAATTGTCTTGCTCTGATACCAATGTAATGGCTTGGAAGAAAAACAGAAATAACAAAAATTGAAAGTGGGCTGAGAGAGAGAGAGATAGAGAGAGAGGGAGAGAGAGAGAATCACAGGAGAATCTTATTGATCAAAATTGACATACATGCTAAATGAGTCTAACTCCTATTTATAGCTAACCTCGTACAGCTTCCCTCCAATTACTTCCTAACGGATGTAACTAACTCAGTTGTAATTGACTCGTAACAGAATTACAAGAATTACAATAGACCCCCTTATATTTTGTGGCTAATGCTTTAATGTAACATAATCAAGGCTTGAGACTTAGAGAGTTGTTTTCTCCTAATGTGTTATGTTCGAAATCTCGTAGGTGCTATCAACTTCTTTGGGCCCGGTCCCATTCAGAATTTTGCTGTGACTTTAAATAGGCCCCACTAGTGGACGATGGGATTGGCCTCCGCAAGTGGACGATGAGATTGATATTCCAGAATTAGTTAAGATACGCAAAAATTGTCCAAACTCCTGATTATAAAAAAAAAAAAAAAAAACTGAAAATGAGTCCCAAACACCCCTATTTTCCTCCCCCAAATTTTCCCTCTACAGTAAAAAAATACTCCCCAACCATTAAAAACAATCGTCGTAGAAGACTTGACAACTCGAGCAAATCTGAAAATAATGGCGGTGTGTCGGTGGTATTACTCTCCTCTGCCCACTTTCACCTCCTCATCCGATGCATTAATTCGCCGTCCTTTTTCGATGCTCGGGAATTGCTTCTTCAATTCCCCAATTTCCACCCAAGGTATAACCACCGTCATCAGCGGAACAAGAAGCAGAAGCAGTAAATGTGCAACATCCGTGTCTGGTTTGTCGGCTACTAACTCGACAACTCCATCAATTTCATCATTTAATGAGGTTCCAGTTCAACCCACCAAAACTTGAACTCTCTGTTATATTACTATTTTTTGCGATTTTGGTGTTTGAGATTGATTCTTTGTGGGTTTTCTTTTTCTTTATCTTTTGCGTAGTTGATTGAGTCTTTGATTAGTCGAGTGGACTTATCGGAATCAGAGGCAGAGAGGTCTCTGGATTTTCTACTGAATGAAGCTAATGAGGCGTTGATCAGTGCCTTTCTCGTTCTGTTGAGAGCCAAAGGAGAGACTTACGAAGAAGTAATCTCTCTCTCTCTCTCTCTCTCTCTCTCTCTCTCTCTCTCTCTGTGTGTGTGTGTGTGTGTGTGTGTGTGTGTGTGTGTGGATTTCTTCATGTTTGGTTCTGTTTTGATAGATGCGGATTCAGACGTATTGGTAATTTTCGATTCGAGCAACCATATGAAACGTTACTTGTTGGTTTTGTTGTTAACCAGAGAAGAATATGGCTTACAGGGAGAATAAATGGATTTTGTTGGGATTCTCGTATAAATGCAATCATTGACTATTAAATAGGCTAGGTATGTGGCCCAACTTTTTTATTGGACTCAAAAAGTTTTTTGCCTTTCGAATTTTTGTTAGTTTTGGTTCCAAAAAATTTAGATTATTTCTTGGGAGTCAGAATATTAAAAAGATATGAATCATACTTGAAAAAAGTTGGGAAAAAAAAAATATCTCGAAACGCAGTTTGTTGTTTTTTTTGTGTGTTAATTTTTGTCTTTAGATACTTTCAAAGTTTTTTTTTTCGTATTTTTTTTTTTACTTTTCAGTTTTCTCTCGTTGAGACAAATAGTGGTTAAAAAACCCGGCGAAAACTAACAAAGGTTCATATTAGATGAAATTTCTGTGAAAAAAGAATCCAATAATAAAGTTAGCCGTGCAAACTAGCCTTAGTTTGGACTATCAGATACATCTTCATAAATCTCTCGAAATCAATGTCGGAAAATTTGAGGACTATAAAATCTAAATTTGAGCTGTTGTCATAGAATACTAACATCGAATCTCTTCTCCGCATTGATGAATGTGATTGAACATTGGGTAGATTGTGGGATTGGCAAGGGCAATGATCAAGCATTCTAGAAGGGTGGAAGGATTGGATGGAGTTGGAGTTGATATTGTGGGGACAGGAGGTGATGGCGCCAACACGGTGAACATTTCCACCGGCGCTTCAATACTCGCTGCTGCTTGTGGTGCAATAGTTGCAAAGGTGAAATTGTGTTTTTGAGTTAAAAGTGGGAGTTATGTGAATTTTCATTACTTATGCTAGTTTGGAAAATGCAAATGCTGACTGATGGTCTGCATTCAGCAAGGTAATCGATCTAGTTCTTCGGCGTGTGGAAGTGCTGATGTATTAGAAGCCCTAGGGGTTGTAATTGACCTGGATCCAGAGGTATGCTTAGTTCTAAAATTAGATCATTTGCTGCTGAATCTTATTGATATAGTTTCTTAGCAGTTTTTTCAGTATAAGTTGTGTTGTGGGGTTGAACTGTCAGTCATTTTGGATGTTAAGTGATATAGAGCTTATGACAATTGAATTCATATGAGTCTAACTAACATGTGGTCTGGATTTGCAAGTGATATAAGCGTGAGGGCACTCTCACTTCATGAGCTAGTTTTTTGGGTTGAGTTCTACCCAAGGCCGTGTAACAGTATCTATGTTTGCTTAGCTTGCTCGAGGCTGCCTCATTTAGCATCCAATAGAGATTCAAGAATTTTGAATTTTTAGAAGTGGAGTTTTGAATTTTCGATATCGGAATTAGAACAAGTAAAAAAATGAGCCATTCTAACCCTCCCAAAAGACGATAACTACATTAGCTTGGCACTACTCTTTGTTAGACTTAGGACGCAGGTTGTGGCTTAGGTTACAAATTTGCAACTGTAAGACCTCTGGTGTCTCCACAAACAGGGAGTACTTACGAGTAATACGGCACGTTCGTTCACTTTTTCGTTTGCTTGTTTTGTGATTCTTACTTATGTGGTATCAGGGGATAACAAGGTGCATAAAAGAAGCAGGAATTGGATTTATGATGGCTCCCATTTACCATCCAGCGATGAAGATCGTCAGTCCAGTGAGAAAAAAGCTAAAAGTGAAAACTGTATTCAATATATTGGGTCCTATGCTGAATCCTGCACGAGTACCTTATGCCGTTGTTGGCGTGTACAAGGAAGACCTGGTAGGTTATTATATCCATGATTCTACCAATATTAGAAATCTCCATCTTTGCCATTTAAGTTTCAAAATGTCAATTTATGCTTCTTTGTTTGGGGTTGGTTGTGCCTTAAATTATTTCTGGTGACTCTTGAGTTTAATATTCTTCTGATGCTCTTGCTGATTGTGTAAGTTTGGCATCTCATACAGCCTATGAACTTGTAAATGCTGAAATGCTTATGAATTACTATGACTCAGGACAATATGTTCATTCAGCACCTCTCTCGTGATCGTAATAACATTCCAGAGATGAATAAATTTTTCCCCCAATTATAATTCCAAGTGCTTTCATGGATTTACAACTAGTGTAAAATTTGTGGCAATATGTACCTTGATTAAAGGGTTGAAGCCCCACTCCCTTGAATGTTACTCCCCCCAACAGTCACATGCACTTATTTATTAAATGCTGCCATTTGGAGTGTCGCATAGATGGAAAGTGGAAGTCAGAAGTATTTCTCTCTTGGTGAATATATTTGGGAAAACATTGTATCATCAACTGGATGCAACATCGGCAGATTAGTTGTTTATCTTATCATCCGAGTAATCCAACTTTCCCTTCCTTTTGGATGGAGACCTCTGAACTTACGAGGCCTAGATTTTGCCTCTCTCCATCGTTAGATGACCTGACTTATGAGTAGGATAAGTGTCTTGTAGTTCAAGCTGGATAGATGTAAAACCTGTTAGAGTTTGTCCCACATTGGTTAATTATAACCTCCAAAGCTAGTACATAAGTCTGTGCGGCCTCTCCACTCATTGCCAATTGGATTTGGGTTGGATGTTTTAATGTTAACTGCCCAGGGGCCAGGCTCATGCACTAGCTTTGGAGTTTATAATTAACCAATGTGGGACAAACTCTATAACACTTCCCTGCATGTGCGACCCCTGACCCGCACGTGGAGAGGTAAACAAACGATTCCACACATACGACAACGATGAACAATCAACGACAAACGAAGGGGGAACCAACCATCAACAGATCCACAACATTGGGATCATAACGAAACATGGTGCACTTATGGCACAAAACAATGGGGCAATAACCAAGAGAGTTTTGTCCAAAATCCTCCTAAAGCCGAGCTTTGATACCATGTTATTTGAGAGAGAAAGAAGTGTATAGGGTGTTAACTAACCCTAACAAAAGAGAGTCCTATTTATATTAACGCTTAACTTGTAACATAACTGAGCAATGTGGAACTAACAAAACCAACCTGAAACGATATGTTTCTTTTAACATCTCTGGACAGCTTTATGTAGAGATGTTGCCGTGCCTTTGATTTAGGAGAAGATATGCATTCTGTAACTTGCTGCAGGTGTTTCTTAGATGTGTTTCCTCTTTACATTTCTGAAAGGGGTTTCCTTTTAATTCCTTGGTCAGGTTTATAAAATGGCAAAAGCACTTCAAAGATTTGGCATGAAAAGGGCGTTGGTCGTTCACTCAGAAGGCCTAGATGAAATGAGTCCTCTTGGTAAGCCGCCTTCGGTTGGTTGTTATAAGCTAAGGCTAGTTAATAGTTTAGCTCCTTTATTGTTATATTCTGTTTTTCTATCCTGATTTTGTGCTTAAACTTTTGTGACTATAGTATTATACGTTTATAATGTTGTGGTCAGGGCCTGGATTAGTCCTGGATGTTACCTCAGACAAGATCGAAAAGTTCTCATTTGATCCATGTAAGTTTCTTGCTTCTACCTTTTAAATCAATTTAAAAAAATTCTTGTTAGAGCTTGTCCCGTAGTTAATTATAACCTCCAAACTAGTATATGAGCCTGGGCGGCCTTTCCACTAATTGTCAATTGGTTTTGAGTTGGATGCTTTAACATGGTATTAGAGCTAGTCTTTCAGAGGCTTTTGGACAAGACTCTATGTTGTTGATGTTGGTTCCCCTTAGTTTCGTTGATGGTTGATAGTGGTCGTATGTGTTGAATCGTTGTTTATCTCTCCACATGCGGGTCAGGGGCCCCACGTGCGGAGAGCATAGTTGTCAAATCGTGAATTGAATCGAGAATCGAAATGGTCTGGTTACGAATCGTGAATCGCTCCGATTCGGTCATTTTTTAAAAATGCATAAAAAATGTAGATTTCAAGTTGGAATCAATAAAAGTAATGTTTAAGAAGATAAATATATGATCAAGTGGTCTAAATAGGCAAGGCACTTGCTTTTATAGCAAGGGATGTGGTCGTGGTCTACCCAGCAGGTGAAAAACCCTAGGGCTTGTTCGTTTGGGTTTTCGGAACCGTTCGAAAACCCTCCATTGTTCGGTTTCCCAAATGGGTTTTCTGCCCTTTTATTTTTTTGAAGGGTTTTGAGAACCGGTTCTCAAAATCCCATTTGGGTTTTCAACAAGGGTTTTGAGAACCGGTTCTCAAAAACCCTTCCAAACAAGGTGCTAACTTTTTTCCATTACAATCTTTTGAAAAGTGCAATGGAAGCTTTTGAAAAGAGAGTCGACCCTTTATATGGCAGAAAAATGAAAGAAATCCCCGCAATTTATCAATTATTTTATTTTGGCCCACATGCAAGACATGGGTTTAAAATTGAACTGAATCGTATGATTCATACGATTTGATTCACGATTCATCGATTCAATGTACGATTCTATTGCACCTGCGATTCATAGTATCGGTTCGTATCAATAACACCCTGAATCGAACTGAATCGTACGATTTGAATCGCGAATCCCACGATTTTGATAACTATGGCGGGGAGTGTTAGAGCTTGTCCTGCATTAGTTAATTATAACCTTCAAAGCTAGTATATGAGTCTGGGCGGCCTCTCCACTAATTGCTAGTTGGTTTTTATTGGATGCTTTAACATTTCTTTTCTGGAAAATTTTGTTGTATTTCTAAAGCACGTGTCTGTGGGTAATTAAGTGTAAATGTAATGATGCACCCCAGAAGCTTGGCAACCATGTTCCTTCATTGCAATCATTTTTTCCGAAGTTGTATTCTTCTTTGAAACATCAAACTCCACAATTGTGCATTTTGACTAAAACAATATCTTTATTGGATAGTGGAGTTTGGAATCCCTCGTTGTACGCTGGATAGTTTGCAGGGTGGAGATCCGAGGTACAATGCTGAGGTACTAAAGCGTGTACTGTCAGGAGAAAAAGGGTCCATTGCTGATGCATTTGTAAGTTTCCTCTCTCTCTTGGGGCCATGTGTCCATATAACAATGGAAGTGAATAAGCCAGTGTGTTCTTCACAGCGTTCTGGATGAGCTCGTATCTCGTCAAGTATGACACGTTAATGCTTTGTACTATTTGTAGCTCTTTGTTAATTACGTTATTGAATCTGTGTCCAAAATTCTTAACAAAACAAAACTGGAAGCTTCAGCATTTATCCTGTTTGAATTACGAAGAAAGATACTAAGGATTAACGTTCTGCTTTCAGAATAAGTTGGATGTCTTACTCTGATTAAACTAAAATGTCCACGAATATTAGAGTTCCATTTTGTGTTTCAATTTAAACTTTTTCACCGTATTTGATTGATGGAGCTAATTTTATCTTCTACATACTCAGCATGTTAAAAAGATTAGTTTATGGGTTTGTTGGGGGGGTCATTTCTTACTTTCAGTAATTTTCTTTTGACCAAATCAATAAATCAGGTGCTAAATGCGGCAGCAGCCCTCTTGGTCAGTGGTCTTGTAAACTCTCTAGCCGATGGAGTGGTTCTGGCTCGTGAAACACTGCTATCTGGCAAAGCTCTCAAAACCCTTGATTCATTTGTCAACATTTCCAGGGTAAGCCGATTCTGACCCTTATTTGCAGATCACCATTTTTGGGTTCCGTCACTTTATTTATTAAACCTTGCCATTTGTTTCTGTTCCTTCGCGTTTATGATTACAGAAGGTGAAAGAAGCAGCCTGTACGAGCAGGTTGTAGTTTCAGCTGAAAATAACCGTGTTGTAGGATTTCATATCACCAAGGCCAAATGTTCAGGGTTTTCAGGTGAGTTGGTGGAAGTTTTCAAATAAGTCAGAGCTTTGTCGTTAAGTCCATGAGTATTACACAAACGGTATAGAGATGTCAATTCTTCGTATAAAGCATATGTTTCCGCAACGAAGCATTTTCAATGTTTGGACGGGTGAAATAATATATCGTCTGAAGTAAAGCAATCTTAATTAATGGCAGATACTTGGATTTGGTTGGAAAGAAGAAAGGAGTGGGGAAAATTCTCAATAGCCTTTCCTTTATTAGGTTCAGTTCATTTCATGGAAATGGATAGGTAAAAGAAGTTTTACAAAAATTGCTTCAGAGAGGAAGTCAATCAAGTCATGTATGGTCACTTGACATTCCTTTCCCTTATTTCAGGAATAAGGATATCGAATGATCTTTCATGTGATGTCCTCTCATGTGACCTAAAAGAAGATTTACAATGATCTCGCTTAACAATCAAAGTCATTTATTTTAAAGATCTCAACGAGTAAATCATTTCTATACTTCTTATAAAAGTCGGAGTTGTTTGTCTACTTTTCTATTCCTAAAATACCCCTCCCCTTGAAAAAACCTCCTAACCTCCTTCCTAATTCCTATCCCTGAAACAGCATATCCTCCCCAACCAACCCTCCCAGGTTCCTCTCTCTCTCTCTGATAAAAAACAAACAGGACTCTCAACCGTTGTCTGGTTCGTTCTCCATTCCCGCGTCAGTTTGCAGACTGAATAATTTCTCTCTCCTGCATGCCTGCATCCATTTCTTGTGCTTCATCCTCGGACTATTTCGACCTATGCTTCCTTCATTGTCTACTTAACGGAGATGGCAAGGGATAGACAGTTGGTGTTGCATAAATAGTGTTTACATTTCTACTGATTTGTTGTTTTTGCTTCAATAGTGGTTTCACTGATAAGATGTTCGTAGAAATGCATCTTTTGAATCTAGGAAATTCAAAAATTAGACCCTTACTGTCACCCTTAGAAAACACCCCTAAATGGTGATGTAATGTAATGCACACCAATTGTTCGATGGAATAACTCAATAGTTCCTTGTGCTGGATTTAAGGGCTTCCTTTCCCCTTAGTGCAAATGGAGATAAATGAGTAATAATAGTGTTCAAATGACTTAAAAAAATTGAACTCTAACCGACCGACATCCACCAACACTAACCATCCAGTCCTTCCTGATACAAGATACCTACCTGTACTACCAATGTTCCTGCTGCCAATAAAAAAACTGTCTTTTCCCAACCCACGATATTTTTCATTGACTACCGGTGATTAATATGTACCCATTTTATTCATACAGTGTGACTACAGTTTTCACTAGAAATGCATGGGTATCTATTAGCCTTCTTTCTTCTATATGAGAAAAATATCCACGTCTCTATAAAGCTTCTATGTTCTCCTTATCTTCATCATGTTATTTGTCCAAATGCATGAATTAGAACTACAAATTGTTGTTGGGGGAGCAAAATTGAGTTTTTCTAAGAAGTCATATTTGCTTAGTATGGGCAACTTCATCTTTATATTTTGAGTCTTAGTATACTTTTTCGCGTGTGGGGCTCGTCCTTTATAGACCTTGTTTCTTGTTTGTTTCAAGGACTTTGGTCCTTTGTATTCTATTCTTTGCTCTTCAATTAAATCTCTCATTAAAAAAAAAAATATTCATCTTCATAGAACAACATTTGGTGCATCTACCTCAACTATCTTGCAACCCTGGAAGTGACATGTCCTTAGAATCTGACCGCAAAGAATTAAACATGTACTTAATCACAGGGCAGCACTTGCTCAACATCGAAAAGAATTCCCAAAACTGCATCACTTTACCTAAGTAAAAAAACTTGAAAACTATGAATTTGTAACTTCTAATTTCTCTTATAAGTACCTCAAGGCCTTTGGACGTACCATGTTTTTAGGTGAGCCTCAATAGCATCACAAGTGCAGTGTGTAGAAAAATGTTTCTTGTTATTTACAGCAAGCAACAATTTATTTATTGCAAATCTAAAGGTAACCATAGCATGGTTCAACCATGCTGATGGCTCACACCTCTGGACTGATATAATATACTGATATCCCCAAAAATGTACCATGACTAAAAACAGGGATAGGTGTGAGACTCTTACTACTTACAAATGGCAAAAACATCTCTATTAGTAGTTATAAGGCAACGACAACAACAACTTTGGCATCTTGACATTATTTGTATGGGGGTCTTTATCCCCCTTTGATTTCTTGGCACTTAAGAAACACAATGGTTTGTCCCATATATAGTTGGGGTATCATGTACACCAAATGCTTGATTTAATTCCTCGACATTTTTGTTCGAGTCCTTGGATAAAAAAAATAAAAAAAAATTAACATATTAAGTCTTCAATATACACTGAACTAAGCCACACCTTAAGCTGCACGAATACGGACATGGGACACGACAGGACTCTCACAGACACGTGGACACGCCATTTTTTAAGCCGAATATATATTATATTTGCGATGTAGATGTATCTTAGGTGTTCATATAAAGTTAGAAAAACATTGTTTCTATCAAATCAATATACATATAAAAATTTTGCAAATTGCATAAAAATTTATAGGTACTATTAAGAGTTCTTATATAAGTATCCTTGAACTAAACAATGGAAGGTTTTACGGCGAGTTGACTTCTAAAACTGCATTTCAACATTCTATTGTGTCCTCAACGTGTCCAACTACACGAAATATAATAATAATAATAAAAAAAACATATCTAGGTGTGTCTAACACATGTCCGGAGAGTACCGTGTCATCTCCGGGTCTGACACGTGTCGGACACGGATACATGAGGTCATTAGACATGCCGTGGTTCTTAGGCCACAACTTAGAGGCTTAAGCTGTTAAGTGGATATGAGTTTCAAACAATGTAGATTTAGCGAAGTTGTTGTGCACATACCGGCATACTCTATTGGTAATTTCTCCCTCTTATATGAATATCAGCTATATGTGGGGTAGAGATGTTTGTGAACAGCTTTCAACCTATGAATTTTCTGTTCTGTCTTTGACAGCTTTACTTTATGTTCTTCACATGAGCTTCATTTTTTTCAGTGTATCTGCTCTTTTCTCGAGTTATTTCAAGCTAGAAAAAGTCTGGACTTTTTTGCTAACCAAGAAACAGAAGTTTCATATTAGTATCTACAACCATCTGGTCATATCTGGTAAAAACCGTCACCTTTGTAAGGCATTTTGGAGGCTATGAAAGGTGTGATAACCATCATACTCTATGAGATTGTCTTAATAGTGATTTAGATACAAAAGGTCTTGTTTTTAGCCTCGACTATTTTTTCTTTCTTCAAACACTTGAGAAGTAGAGTAAGGGAAAAAAATCACAATTGTAAAACTTTCATACTGGAATCACCATTTGTCTAGAGAGTCACGCATATGTTGTTTTGCATTTACCAAGATTTTAGCAGTTAATAATGTTCTTTACAATTGTATTGATATTGGAGTGTGAGCCATTTGCGTTTTACCAAAGATAATCTATTTTTTGCTAGAGCAGAATATAAAACAATGATTCTGTACAAGAAACCTTCAAAACCTTTTGTGAAGCTTCTGGTCAACTCATTAATTGCCTTAAAGTCTTAAATATGTATTTCTACCAATGCTAAGAGGGTTATAGGGGAGAAGTTGAGGCTTTAAGCACAAAATGTAACATCTATCTCCCTCTGACCTGGGAGCTTATCTTGGTGTCCCTCTGTTGCATGAAAGAATTTCGAATAAGCACTATCAAAATATTTTGGTAAAGATGCAGAAGTTGTCTGGCTGGAAGGCTATCTCTCTATGTTTAATTTTTTTTTTTTTTTTTTGATCGAGCTCTCTATGTTTAATTGGTAGAGCAACCCTTAAATAGTCTGTATATTCCACTATCCCCTACTACTCTGTGCAAACTACAGCTCTCCCTATTGCTGTTTGTGATAAAAATGAGAAGCATAATGATTTTTTTTTTTGGCTGAAACCAATGATAAGAAGAAAGTCCACCTAGTTAAATGAGATACTGTCTGCAAACCTAAAAAAGTTGGTGGGCTTGGATTTAGAAAAGCTAAAGTTAATAATCTTACTTTTGTGTGTAAACTCGATTGGAGGATTCATATTGAAAAAAACAATCCTATAAATCCAAATTATTGGAAATAAATATTTGAATAACCACTCTTTTCGAAGTTGACCTCAGAATAAGAAAGCATCTCATGTGTGGAAGGGCATTATCCTCGCAAGAGATATTATCATTAAGGGTATTAAATGGGTTGTTGGATCTAGGGAAGATATCCACATGTGCAAGATTGGTTGTGGTGAGAAACCTGTAAAGGATACAGAGCTTCATGGGAATATTGATAAGCTTAGTTTGTACTTTACTACTAAGAACGTCTGGGATGTAGAGGCTTCAAATGGTATTCTTCACCGTGTGGATATGAACCTTGTTACTAATACTCTTGTACCTCAACTTTCTCAACAGAAGGATACTCCTTGCTGGGTTGATAATGGAAATGGATGATTCAGCATCAAGTCAGCGAATAATCTGATCACCTCCAATGAGCAAGATCCTCCAAACCTTGAACTGGCTTTGGATGCTTCAGCTCCCTCAGAAACTATGAGGTCTTCTATGGCTTTGCCTTCACTTAAAGTTATTGACTAATCTCCAAAGATATATTAGAGGTATATCACATAAAAGTGCTTGTCTTAGGTGCACAGCACGGAGGTTGAGGATCTTGATCATTTGTTTGTTAATTGTTCACATATACTTGAGATGCGTATATTTTTGGTTGTGAAGTTTGGATTACTAAGAATAGTACAATAAAAGTTCTGGACAAAATGGGATGTCCATGGAATGTTAGGTTTATTGTGAGTTTCTGGTTCACTTGGATTAGCATAAATTGAAAAGTTTAAGATAACATTGACAGCCCAGTTTCCATGACTACTTGGAATATACATAATTTTGCATTTGAAAATTTTGAAGCCTGTAAATTTGTTGTTAGCATTTCCCCAAAGCATGATAAAATGATTGACTGGACCTTTCCAAGTTGTGGTAAATGAAAATGAACACTGATGGCAAGGCTTGAGGAACCCCAGGCCAAGCAGGTTTTGAAGGGCTGATCTGAGAGGAATGAGGTCCGTGGGTGATTGGATTTTTTTGGGTTTCTCAAAGACTGTACCACTCTTGACACAGAACTTTGGGGGATTTTTTCAACGGCTTAAAGATCATCCTTGGACATGAAATGCATGCTGTTGATCTAGAATCAGATTCTTGAATTGTCATGACTCTCATCAATGAATGACCTCCAGAAAATTCCCCATATAGGATCATGATGGAGGATTGCAGAAGTATCATGAACCAATCTAAAACCTCCATTCGCCATACTCTTTGGGAAGGAGTAGAGTGGCTAACTGTTAAGCTAAAATGGAGTCGGATGGGAGATTCATCTGGTGACTTTGATAACTCCGCCGACTGAGGTTCTGGACAAGTTAGCCGCAAAATTTTGCAGGAACGTAGCTAAAAGTTTGTTCTTTGCATTTATGTTTTGTTGTAATTTTCTTGTGTACCAAAATAAGATGTTGGAATGTTTTATTTGCAACATATTTTAAAATGTGTTCTCGATTTTGCACATCATCCGAATATTTTAAAAGACAATCAAGATCAAGATGGTGACATCCATCCAAAAAACCCGTACAAAGATTTGAATCCGATCATGTGGAAAAAATTACACAATATGTTCATATCAAATGGAGCTTTAAGCCCCAATCAATTGGGATTGATAAAACCAGTATGTTAAAGCTCTTTTAAAAAAAAAAAAAGCATACTTGCACCATTCTATCACTACATCTTAAGTGGATGAGTACATAATAATATTATGCTGCAGTTGCATATTTTTCATGTAATGACCAAGATAGAACATATTGCCTGTTTTGTTTCTAAGCAAAATTCCTTTCAATTGGAAGAACTCCACGTAACTCCACGTGCAAAGCACGTGCACCTCTACTAGTATGGAAAAAAGGAAGTAGCACCTCTACTAGTATGGAAAAAAGGAAGTTGATAGAATATCTGTAACCGATTAGATCGAGTCATATTTATTTTTAGAGCAATTGGTGTTTAAACGCGAAATGTTGATTATTAGTAAGACAATACTGTTCATGCAAAGGATACATGTTTCGATTAAGCTAATTGATTGCATCGATCATGTACAAATAAATACCTAAAAAAGTACTATTTGGATGGAACCATGGTGGGTTTTATAGGCATCACATGAGGGATTGTCTCAACGAGATTATCGCATGAAAGAATCTTGATTCCTTTTCTTATTAAAGCTTCAAATAGCTTGTGTTGTTTCTTGTATCTAGGAGTACCATACTAGCTGGGTTGGGTAACATTGGAACTGTGAACATGTTATTACTTGTGTTCATACCACTGCAGCCCCTGCTCCAACGTTTATGTATAAAACATATAGGTTTATATAGGTTGAGAAAAATGCTATGTTCGCACGGACACAGGGGCCTGTTGTACTTTGGGGCACAACAAGCTATTGTGCTCTCTATAAAGGTAATTTAAATTGTTCGCTTCGCAGAGTTTGAAGTATACAATAGCTCAACAAAAAAACAAATAGATCGGACATCATTTGATTAGCAAACAAAAACCAAAGTATTCTGTTGTGTATTATTGAAATCTTATTTGTTGTTCAATTATTGAAGAAAAACGTGTTTCGTTTATTTAGTTGCCAATGTCAGATTAACTTGATTTTTTTCTAGAGTTGGTAGATCACTTATGCTCGTCAAGATTTTTATAATTAAACAGTTCAGATCGCATAATTAAGTTGTGGGGCAAGGCCCGAAGTAGATGGCACAACATCATGCTGGATCTCCTCCTCCTCCTCTTCACTCACAAAATGCACCCATCCCAGGGGCGGAGCTATTTAGGGGATGGGGTCCCAAATATCCTATTTTGGATTATATTTTGCATATTTTTTTTAATAAATATTCTTAAAAAATTATAAAAGTTTGACAATAATTAAAATGTAAGAACAACTTTAATTTCGAGAACATTAAACTAATGGTGAATTATACCATGCGATAATAATATTGCGTTCGTAGATTGATTTGATAACGACAATACTTGAGATTAATTTTTCAATTTATCAAAACAGTTCTAAAAAAACTGATTGACTAGATTTAGTCATGAAAAAATCAAAACCAAACCAAATCAAACTAAACTAACCCTTAAGTCCCAATTACTTGGGGTCGGCTACATGAATCATTTTTCTCCATTGAGCTCTGTCAATGGCTACTTGTATACTCAAACCCATTATACTCATATCCTTGCGTACAACCGCATCTAATGTCAATTTAGGTCTTCCCCTCCTCATAGCGTTACTACCCAAAGTTATCGTATCCGCTCTTTTAACTACTGCATCCACATGTCTACGATAGACATGCGCAAACCACTTTAGCCTAATTTCCCTCGACTTCTCTTCTATAAGTGCTACATCTACCATCTCACGAACCGTTTCATTTCTATTCTTGTCTCGTCTAGTCTTACCACATCCACCTCAACATTCTCATTTCCGCTACACTCATCTTGCTCACCTGTTGTTTCTTAGCAGACCAACACTCGGTCCCGTAAAGCATCGCTGGTCTTATAGCAGTTCTATAAAAAAAATTCTTCAATTTTATGGGTATCCTCTTGTCACATAGTATACCAGTAACACTTCTCCACTCGAGCCACCCCACCTGGATTATATGAGTCACATCATCTGCAATTTCTCCATCTTTACTCATAATTGAGCTTAAATACCTAAAATGGTCACTCCTTAATATCTCTTGATTTTGGATCATCACTCTTGCTTCACTCGTACTGCTGATACTACAAAACTTGCATACCATAAAAACCAAAATATCTTCCAAAATTCAGTTCCCTCCGACTTCAATTCTTGGCTCTCCCCACTAATCCATCCCCCTTCTCGTGTTCACAGCCAAACCAGTGTATGCTTGAAGGGTTATCGTCATGTTAAATGTTTGGTGATTGTTAAAGGATGCCCTACGTCTTGTCGGCCCCAGTTGGCCCTTTAGATACGCATTAACTCTCATTGTAGGGTCCATGGCATAAAGCACGAAATCTAGTAGAAGTACTTAACACTATTTAACTACTGCAATGGAGTAAGCATAAAATCTAAGATTTATTATTCGACTGAATTCCATCCTCATCATGGCCCCACGGGCAGGGATAAATCATGATCTAAGTGGAAAACTTTTCATTTTGTTCTCTCTGTTCTCTCTTTTTAATTAGTAGAGAGAATTTGGTTTTTCGCCAATGTTTTTTTTGGTAAATAAATAAATAAAACATTGGCGAAAAATTGCACTGTTAATTGTGAATAAATGCATTCAAAATTCAATAATAAATGGTGGATAATTTCATTATTTTTTTCCCATGGTAGGGGAGTGCAAACAAAATATTTTCTTTTATTTTCTTCTTAAGGTAATTATTTTTTGTTTGAAGATCTTTTAATGTAATTATTAGAGTGTCTTAAATTATATATTAACCAGGGGAAAGGGTCGAGGTGCTCGAATTAAAAAGACTTGATTGCAAGTTTGACTTTCGTTGCCACCAAAGCAAATTTTTGAGGCTAGTGAAAGTTTTTTCGGTAGTTACCCTTGGGGTTGTGAATTTAGTCGAAATCCACACTATAAAAGAATGCAACAATCGACCCATGTATTGTGTCTGCACTGATCGGACCCGAATTACCATATCATTGTTCTTTCGCTGAAGGACCTCTAATTTTGAGTCCTCAAATTTTCAACCTCTCACGTACCTGCTAGGTTGGGCTGAAATTAGGTTATAATAACCTATTTTTGGTAATTAAAAATGTCCTGGTCAACTTATAACACCTTCACTAATTCCCGTATTGGAGCTTTGATTAAAGTTAAGGCAAGAGTTCCAATAAATTGGTCACACAAGAGTTGATAGTACGTAAAAAAATTTGAAGGTTAAACTTAAGAGTGACCAAAACCTTGAACCCTGTACATAAAAAATTAATGGCGGTGTTGCTTTTAAAAAATGGTTATGTTATATAGTGAATATGGTTTACTAATTTACCATTTTTGTGATTTGATACAGTAAAAATGGTAAATCAATAAACAATATTTTTTGTTCTTATCGTTTTTATACGATAAAACATGGTTCATTGATTTATCGTATTTTCTGTACTTATCGTTTTAAAATTTATCATGTTTTCTGTATTTATAGTTTTTAAGTTATCTTTTTTTTTTTTACATAGTCTAAGATGGTTCACTAATTTATCATTTTTTTACATAGTCTAAGATAGTTCATTAATTTATCATATATATGTGGTATGTACAGTGAAAATTGTTTAATGCTCTTTTTTATATTTATTTCCATATTTTTCGGATTTGGGAGAGAAGTTAGGAGTGAGAAAATTAAAAAAATAGGAAAAAAGAAGATTTGAAAGATAAGATAGAGAGAAATTGAGTTAAATTAGGAAAGATTAGGAGAGATAAATATTAGGAAATTAGAAGAGACAAATATTAGGAAAATTAGGAGAGAAAAAGGGTGCTTTGAGGGTTTATTTGAATTTTAGGATAGAATCATAAGTATTCAAATCTCATAAGATGGAATCATAATGATATTATTTGTATAGGATGTCTAATGAACTCTCCTTTAGATATAGTTTCCTAATTAAGGAGGATTTGATTAGGATTGTGGATTCAATTATTTATTGTAATTTCCTAAAATATTGGGATTTTGACATGTAACCCATATCTTCCAGCTGAAAAAGTAAAGGGGGGAATTTTCAAAACATTAGTTTTAAAATGTTTTTAAATTTATTTTTACCGTGTAAATTTTACAAACATGGTAAATATACATTAATAAAGAAACATGGTAAATTAGTTACTAAATTAGTATGGAATCATGGTATATTACACATTGAAACATGGTAAACTAGTTACACTAAAACATGGTACACTATTTACATTACTATGGAAAGCATGGTAAATTATTTAAAACATGGTAAATTATTTACCATGAAAAAAGAATCAAAAAGCAAAAACACCGATGTAGTTACGATCGATTGCGGCAGATTCCCATACTCTGAAACCCAGAATTTCGTCGATAGAAAAAGAATTTAGATACTTCTCACCAATTGCAATTGATCGGAAGCTTGATTTTTCGGTTGGGGTTGATTTGGAGAGCTAGCGTTTTCTTCAAGAAGCTTGTAGGAGTGCAATCACTTGAGGTAGCGATCTTTGATTTGTTTCCCAAATTTCTACTTTGAACATTTTGTTTGTGTTTATGTTGAAAAACCCACCTTGTTTTTGTTTTTGGGATCACTTTAGGTTTTGATCTAAAATCCTTGCTTGATCTAGTGGTTAGTTGTTTGGTTTTATTGGGCTCTCTCTCTCTCTCTCTCTCTGAGCATTTGACCATTGGTAGCTTAAATTTTCGAGTTTAGGACATTACATGTTGAGTTGGTGCGAAAGCCATGGATTTTCTGCAAAACTGCTCGTATCCTTGTTTGTTTGAAATTTCCCTATTTGCTTAATATTTTCTTTCATGTCTTACTTTGGGATAAGGGTACCCGGTTTATACTTTGATGATTTGGTATGGAAACGATACTTGAGATGAGATGTTTGAAAGTAAAATTATGGAATTAGTTTACACTTATTGTTTGAGAAAATGATTTAGTTATTGTGTTTGAAATTGAGGGCGTGACATAAAAATTAAGTATTTAATAATTGATAGCTTGTGAATAGTGGCCGCTAGCGAAAATTACCCAGTCACTAATCATTAAGGTATTTTACATCAACTAAGTAAAATAGTAACTAAAATTACATTTTAACTACTCTCTTGCAGTTGCCCTAAGCAGCTCATACTTATAACAACCAGGATTTACAGGCTTGACTAATAGAGCCAAGCATAAAGAAAATGCCACTCTTTCATCAGTATAGGAGGATCAAGGATGATAGGTGGTTTTGGAATTATTACTTGCTGCTTTTAGCTGGCTCCACAAAAAGATGGTAAATGTAAGATTCTCGTATTTGGTTATTTAATTAAAGGTCAAATGATATAAGATTCTCATCATAATTTAAATAAGCCATGGAGCCGATCGAAGGTTTGTCTTTCTTTCTTTCAACGGGCATTACCAGTTTAATCATCGCATTCCATGCTTATTTTTTTCCTCTTAGTTCATTAGTTCGCATTAGAATAACAAAAAGAGTTTTCCACTATCTTCATTATTAGTAGTATTGAGGGGAACAAAGGCATAATGATAGGAATGGGATATTCTTAAGCTCATTGTCATGATACAGAGTAATTATTCCATAATCTAGGGCGCCGTTACGCGATGTTTCAACACCTTTATTAATTACACATCATGCATACATGATTTATCATGCATCGAACAATTCTGGAGACATTTATCATACTCCACCCATCCCCAATGTGTTGTTAATATAAGTGTTGAGCCCTAAGACCATAAAATAAATAAATAATTGGTTCATGACTCATGGGGCTGGACATTATTATTTCAGAAAGTCTAGGTACCCAGACCGTTCGATTACGAATACAGTTCGGTTCAACGTTGCGATTCAGAAGGTGCCTCTATGATTGCTGATTACCATTGCATAGACAGACAATGGTAAAATCCTCAAGCACCTTGTGTGCGGCAGTGAATCTGTCTTAAAGAAACCTTGTGAATCGGTTTGCGATTCCTATTTCTTATTACTTTTCCGAAATTGTGTTCCATAATCTGTTGGTTTATGCTTTGCGTAATGTTGTGGATGCGAATATTGATATTAGCAACATTGTTTTGGATATCTTAGATATTGTTTTTGTGGTTTGACTATGTAAATGTATCTAAGGCCACTCGCCAAGATGTTATGGATGCCCATAATCTTGCGTGAAGTCGTCTTTATAATGATGGCTTATTAGTTAATGGATCATTATGTTTATGGTTCAAAATAAATAAATAAATTCAGTAACTCTGTTTCTTCAACAGTTCTCCCTAAGAGTTGTTCATTCATAGGATGATCGATAGCATTAATTACGTCAAAACTTACATTGATCGCGTATTATTTGCCATAATCTATAATCACATTTGTTGTTGCCATTAACGAATTCTGATTTCAATAATTGTTATTTTTAATGAGATAGATATAATCTAAAATATCAATCATTATCTAATCAGTATGTTTTCTCTATTCTTTTTTACCAAAATACAAGTACTGTTTTTTCTTATTACCTCACTTCAGTATTGTCTCGTCAAACCATACTACTATCTGTAACGGATCCCATCGCACCTATGTTGTTGAGACTGGAGTTAGGGGGTGTTCCACTAAGGGAGCTTTCTGGTTTTTCACGATTTTTTATGTGATGTATTGTGAGAGAGTGACTGCCTCAATTTTCATAATAAACTAGTTTTTTTTACTTTTTTGAGTTAGTGGAACAAGCCCTTAAAGTCCTATCACATGTGAATTGCATTAGAAGTATATATAACCCCAATAAAGAGCTATAAAGACTTTTATATGGACCTCTTCCAACCAAATTATGAGTTCCAACAACTAAACTAATCGTTATTGGTAAAATGATTTGGAAAATTCTAAAATCAGCTCAATAAGTTGTTATTAAGGTTTAGGGAGTGTATTGAAATGTGTGAAAAATGTATAAAATTTTGTGAATGTCACTACACCAAAAAAGGGCATTACCGGTGATTAAAAACAGCCGTTAAAGACATGAAACCGGCGGTTTTCGCGGAGTAAAAAGCAACATTTACAAGTAGTTTTATTGATGCCGGTAAAAAATTTCATACTATTACGTGCAATTTTATTAATGCCAGTAAAGGTTGTTGTGGAGTTTTTCTTTCTTTCGGAGATTCGAACCCGTGACCCTTCGTATGGAGTCCAGACACTTGACCACCCAACTACAAAGTTTTTTCGGTTTTATTTGGAAATTAATAATGTTTATATTATATATCACTATTACTACCGGCAACTTTGGCGGTTTTTGGATTTATTGCCGGTGGTTTTATGTTACCGCCGATAATAACCACTTTTATCAACATTTTCATTACTGCCGGTAAAAAACCTCCGGAAATAGTTTTTTTGCCGAAGGCCGATTTCTCATTAATGCTGGTAGTAGCACCCATTATCGACATTTTTCATTACCGCCGGTAAAAGTCATATTTGGCGTAATGTGTGTTTTAAAATGTGTAAAAAGTATATTGAAATGTGTAATTTTTTTAATTTCTTTTTTGTATTTTTGGGTTCACAATATATAAGGACTCATATGATTTTTGCTACTATAATAAATGGTCTTAATGAATTTTGTGGGGGGAAAAAAATGTCGATCATAAACTAAACCAGAGCGTAAAGAAACGAGAAGGAGAAGAAATCCATTCGTAACCGAAAACCAGGCGCGGAAAATAAAACCAACGTCATAATTGTACGTAAAATTACTCTGGTCGATGGAGGGAAAAGTGAGTGCAAATTTGTTCACCCTCATCCTAATGAAGGTGAACAAAAGCTTCGCCTTGATTGATTGAAATAGTATGGGGTCCATCATAAATGATATGGATCCCACCACAAAGTTATGTCATATTTATCAAAAAATATATTGATTCTGTGGACCCTACACCATTCTAACCAATACGGTTTTGTTTACCCTGATTGGGTGAGGGTGAACAAATTTGCACTCGGGAAAAGTGAAGCCTTGTGTGGTATTTTCAGCAGTCACACCACTGAGACAGGAGAGAGAGAGAGAGAGAGCGTATGAACTGGGCGACTTGCTTGAGTTGTTTAATTCTTCATCAAGTACCCCCACTAAGAACTTCTACCACTCGCTCACACCACGCGCGTACCAAACATCCACATTGTGTTGTACTAATTCCATCTTTCATGTGCTATCAGATTGGCCAATCACCGGGAGTATGAGTTTTCTCCCTTTCAGAAAGGTGAAAACATGTTACATATGCACCTTGGGAGAAATTCTGGTAGTGCACAAATTATGCTCAAATAGGTTGATGGGGTCCATTTCGGAGTCCCATATAATGATCTGTACCGTTCATCAACTTTAAAATAAATTTTCAATTGGCCAATGAGAAAATCAGCTCAATCAAATTTTTATAATTACTTGATCCGATTAGTCAACACTTATTTAAAATTTCTTCACAATTCAGGATTCTAAATTTTGAATGAAAATTAAAAGATTGGATCAAGTATTTAAAGTTTTTAAATTGAGCTGGTTTTCTCATGAGCCAATTGAAAAATTTAAAGTTGATGAACGGTTGAGATAATTTGTATGTGACTCCGAAGTGGACCCCACCAACTCATTTGTGCACTACCATAGTTTCTCCCGAAATGGGAATGAGAGAAAAAAAATCATTTGGGCCAGAGGGCCCCACAAATTTAAAATGAAAAATGGGTTTGAAACCCACAACCGAACAAGGTGACACTTATCCCTCCATCAGGATTTCTCATTATATTATTAATGGGATAAAAAATTAGCGATATATTTAAACAAACAAGTAATTGTATATTCAATATAAATCTTGTTTGATAGAAGATAATATTTTTAAAATTACATAAAAACGTTATAAATTTAAGATAATAATCATTTGGAAAATGACACAAACTCCCAAATTAGACTAACAAATCCGGACAGAGGGAGTACAACATTAAAGCACAACACCAAACACAGTGTTAGCCACGTTATTGTTAGGCCTCACCAACGTAACAATTAAAATAAAATACTCCCCTCGTCTAAAAAAGGATGTCCAAAAATACTATTATACTATTCACACCTCTAAAAAAAAATTATACTTGGTAATTTATACTTCTAGTACTTTTTACGATTTTAAAAACATTGTCTAATAAAACTAATTAAGTGACATCTATCAAACATGCAAGATCCATGTTGCATATACAAATCATTATAAATAAAAAGATTTCGATAATTTTATGAGAGGTGTGAATAGTATTTGTGGACATCCTTTTTGGGACGGAGGGAGTAAAAAGCAATGATCATACCTGCAATAGTTGCTTCACGTTTTGAGAAGAGAGCATCGGAAGGGAACTTCCGACTCCGCCCAATGCCATCGCCCTCTACTTTGGCCATATTTTTCGACGCTGACGTTTTCTATCTCTACTCAACTGATAGAACAAGACAAATATGAAATTTGTATTCCTTTTGTAATTTTCTTGTTCTTTAATTGCAGTAGAAGCCCATACCCCCAATGATTGAGGACATATGGGTTTTGTTATTATTGTTATATTGTTGTTGTTTAATTGCAGTAGAAAAATGAAAGAAGAAGCCATTCACAGTGGTTCTTTGAGCATACCCAAACAACAAATTCAAACACACCCAGCTAACTCCACCCAAATTACTGTACATAAACTAAAACCTATATAAAAAATATATTGAATTCTTAAATCCCTAAGTTTTGCAATTATACTCAAATTATAGTTCTCAAAATATACCAAAAATTATAGGGATTATACAAATTGATGGGCCAGAAAATTAAGGAAGAAGATGGAGTTGGGGTGGCATCAATCAGAGATGGACAAGAGATCTTGCGAGGTGGTGGACGAAGGAGGGGAACGAGCTTGAACTATAGAGGTAGAGGGAGAAGTGGGCGATTGGTGGAGGGAGAAATTGTGCAGGAGGAGATGCTGCACTAGAGAACGTTGGCATTGGCGTCAGAGTAGATTGTTAGAGTAGATGCCGTCATCGGTTCGGTGGTTGCCGTGGGTCCTCTTTTAGCTTCTTCGTTGGTCGCATCCCATCCCTCTTTTTTTTTTGTGTGCGTGTCTCGTAAAAGTGAAATCAGAGCCCGTTAGTTTTTCTTTTAATTTTTATGTTTTTAAATTTTTTTAAGTTAAGCTGATGGAGCCAATGATGATGTGGCACGCTACATAAGATGTTCCATGTTGTGTCTTGATATTGTGTATGTAAAATTCCACATATATGTAATCCCTCTGTTCCAAATTTATTGTCCGTTTTTGTTAGTCATGGCACCTCAAAAAAATATTTATATTTTCAAATGTATATTTATTATATATATTTAATATGGATATCGTTTGATGATTCTCGATGATTTTTATTAAACAATACACACGTACATAAATGTACCAGAAATTCGGGACGGAGGAGTATATATATAGTACTATTTGAAGAGGTAGCATTTCATATCAATGTAACAAATACACTAATTTGTTTTTTTTTTTCCGGCAATATTCTAGTATTTATGGTGTATGTATTTTGTCATCTTTTGCAATTCATCTTTTCAATTACTATTCCATTTTATCCGGATTTGTTAGTTTATTTTAAGAGTTTGTGTCATATAATTTATAATGTTTTATGTAATTTTTAAAATATTTTATTATAGAACTAATCGATATCTATAAAATAAGATCTATATCAGACATATAATTACTTGTCAATTTAAAATATTATTAATTTTTTATTCAGTTACAATAAAACGATGGACAAATAAATTCGGAAGGAGTATTTTTCTTGTGAATCAATTCACACTTTACTCCATTTGAACAGTCTCTCGTCAAGTAAGACTTACGCGCGTCTGGAAAACTCAGCCGAAGTTGAAAAAGGTTATGATGTATTGTTGCCTCTCTCTCTCTCTCTCTCTCTCTGTCTCTCTCATCTTTCTCTTTCTCATCACTGTAGTCTCAGGAGAAGCTGACTGGCTGCTTCTGAGTTTCTCCTTGTTTGTACGCTAAATTCACACCATCCAACGCCTCACTCCCACTCCCTCCCTGCTCCTCCATTTCCAGTTCTCCGCTTTATCAATCCAAATTTGCTCCCTGTACTATCACCAAACAAACCGGCAATAAAAACCAAACGAATCTCTCTCTCTCTCTCTCTCTCTCTCTCTCTCTCTTTGTCTCTCTCTACCTGCAAATGGACGACGATGATGAAACGTACGGACTCCACTCCGACCACAGTCCTCCTCCTCCAATGCCGACGCCGGACCAACTACTCTCTCCTTTGAATTACCAATCCTTCGCCTCTCCCTTGTTCGGATCATCCGACCACATGTTCTCCGCCTCTTCCGCCGTCACCACTCTTGATCCTTCCACCGTCGCCGGATTTCGAACCGACGACGTCTCCGCCGCTACCCAAGCCAAAATCGCCGCTCATCCTCTCTATCCCAAACTGCTGGAAGCTTTCATCGATTGCCAGAAGGTGTAAAAAAATAAAATTCCACAGTTCGTTTCGTGAATTATTCATCCTTTCTCTCTCTGTATATCTGTGTGTAAGCAGATGTGTACGTGTAAAGATGTCCATATGTCGCCGTCTGTATCTACCTCTAGTAGTTAACAGTCGTTTTCGACACAGATACAGTAAACGTTTTGCATCCAGGCTTGATCTGCAATAAAAGCCAAAGCCAAATAGTAAATAAATTCAGAATACGTGACATTTTCCGAGTGACTGTACTGCTCGCGCCATTTAGGGTTAACTTTCGTGTCATATGCGTGGCCTTTTGTAGCTTTGGATCTGTTTTGATACTTTCATTTCACATACTTGAACGTATACGAAGCTCCTGTGGATGAATTTTTGTAAGATGATTGCGTTTTTTTTCCTAAAAAATAGGTCGGAGCCCCTCCCGAGATGGCGAATCTCTTCGACGAAATCCGCCGTGTAAACGACCACTATTGGAGATCAACTGCCGTTACGACTTGCTTTGGTGCCGATCCTGAGCTCGACGAGTTCATGGTCTCTCTCTCTCTCTCTCTCGACTATACATATAGATACAATATGTAAATTTATATATATATATATATGTATATGTATTCTTTTGTTTTCTGGTTATTGAAATTCTTTACCGTTCTATTTTTGTTGGCTTTCGTAGGAAACTTACTGCGCTGTGATGATCAAGTACAAGTCCGATCTGGCGAAGCCTTTCGACGAAGCAACTACCTTCTTGAATAGCGTCGAGGCACAGCTCAGCAGCCTATGCGGTGATGCTTCCAGAAGCTACGTTTCTGGTCTCTCTCTCTCCTCCTAGGCTCCTATACATATAGATGGTCTATATATTGATATGATTGGACCAGATTTGGAATATTGCGCTTCTTTAATCAGTTTTCTCGAGTCTCGTGATTGCGTGATTCATCTCTCAATAATATGGATAGATTCATAGTGGGGATTTAACGTTTTCTGGACGGAGGTTTGTTTTTCTCATCAACTGGTAGATCAAGGTATTGCATTGGAAATGTGATCACATGAACGGTTCGTGAGGGGCGCACCTTAGCACTTAGACCACAGCCTATTTTAGCAAAACGAACTTATAGCCCAGCGTATTTTAGCTTAACAAACTTGGACCACAGCCTATTTTAGCAAAACAAACTTCTATTAGGCATGAAGAACTGTCGTAGTGGTCAGAGAACATTTGCTTCTGGTGGTGAAACAGATAAGAGAGTTGGTTGATTTTGGCGAGTACTATGCAATATCAGAAGAAAACCCTAGAATGAATAAGACCCACATGTTGGAAAACGACTTTTATATGGCTCTATGGCTTCAGGAACAGAAAGAATTGGTCTGAAATGTTGTACTTGCTCGAAGTTTGAGGGGATTAATGCACTTCTATTTGTGATATAAAAAAAATGCACTTCTATTTCAGCTCCGTGCACTATCCGTTTTTCCTAGAGAGATCTCACTCGGTTTTTTAGTACACTCACTGATGCCTCTCAATGCATCCACCATTGAAGGTTGGTCTTCTAAAAGAATGCATGTTTTCACTCAGATTGGAGTAAAAGCTTCATTTGATTCATTTGATACAACACTCCAATGGGCAAACATACATCTAAGCATTAATTTCTGAATAAAAGTTTCACTAATGGCATAGTTGTAAATTTGCGGACAAAATGGCCTTCCACCATTCGAGTAAAACTTATTTACTATTTATTTTCTTTTGAAGAGGGTTTGAGTACAAATTTGAGTATGCCTGAATTGAGTAAAAAATTAATAAAAATTGAATTTGGTGTAGGTTTTCAAAGAGGGGATTTTAATGGAGGGTTTTTATTCTAATTGTGGACTTGAGTTAATAAAAAATGGCAATGATTACATGAGCGTTTTACTTTGCAATTTGTTGTTATTTTTCAAAGAGGGGATTTTAATTGAGGGTTTTTATTCCAATTTTGGACTTGAGTTGATAAAAAATGGTAATGATTACATGAGCGTTTTACTTTGCAATTTAAATCTATACAATTTTGAAAACAAATTTGTGTACCTAGTTGTTATTTGTATAGAGTTATATAGTAATAAAAGCTTCCGTTTCTTTCTACTATATCAGTTCTTTGTTCCAAGGGAGTATCTATACATGACTAAGCTAATTGAAATGAGAAAACTCTTATCATCACAGGTAGCATGATTTGACATGTCACAAGTTATTTGTCACATGAGCTACATTTCTTACTTAGTGCTTTCCTGCATTGAGTTAGGCAAAGTTTTGTATGATCAAAATCGACAAACGTACACGACCTTCCAATCAATTACCTTTACAGGAAACCTCAGTACTATTAGGAGGAACAATGCCTATACAATGCCATAGACATAGTTTAGATCAGTAAAAATTTCCTTATTCGTCAAATTTCAGCTAAAGAGCTCTAGTATAACGTCTTTTAAACTTTTGGTTATGATTTTTTTTTGTTTACTCTAGCCCGAATAGCTGTACATGTAAAATGTATTGATTTAGACCATGAAGATGATGAGTAATTTCTGTAACTGTCTGTATAGCTGCTTACAATTTTCTGGGGTCCACTGATTCCCGGTAACGAAACTCGGACGACTATCAGGAAGTTGTCAATAACTTGAGGGCAACCATTTTAATCAAATAAAGCCGAAAGTTCAATGTGTACCCAATCTACCTCTCCGTAACCCCTAATAAAGGGAACTAGCTGTGCATACTTTTATATGTGTACCATTTCACTTGTGCAATAAAGTTGATATTTTCTTTGAAACAGAAACCTTAAGGCCTTATGAGTTGCCGCATGGCCTATGTTACATGGACTGGGGAGCGATTGTCAGGTGCGCTAGCTAGGTCTCCAAGTATCATAACTTCTTGAATTTGACGATCAATATATTCGTATATGTGTCAAATTGCGTACGGGCACAAGGACCAAGGTTTTAAATACCGGTTTCGTGATACATAACGGTAACGGTTTGAGTGTAACGGTTTCGGTAGTATCGAATGTTACGTAACGGGAATCGGGTGTAGCGGTCATGAATTTTAAAAAATCATTTTTTGACAAAAAAAAAATTAAATTGCTTAAATAACCCGTAATGGTCGAGTACCGGCCGTAACGGTCATGAACCGGTCCCTAAACCGGTCCCAAGCGGCTCAAATATTCGTTACACCCCGTTACGTAACGGGAACTGGCCGGTTCTTCTGCGAGTTTCACCCCACACCGTTATACCAGTCTGTAACTGAACCGGGACTTCAAAATCTTGTTATGAACCGGCTGAACCGCTCCGTAACGGCCGGTTTTTGAATCTATGACGAGGACAGATCCCAAACTCTTGTTTGATATTCTATATTACACAACTTGCTTTGAAGCCATCCTTTAGGAAAGTACTCCTACTTGAAAGTTGAAACCAACTGGGATAGGGAACCATGCAATATGAAAATTAAATTTGTCATGCTTGTGAAAGGCTCGAGATGTGTGTGTGTGTACTGTGAGCTTATTTTACTACAAATAACCTAAAATATTAAAGAATTTGATTGTTTTAGTTTGTCACTCTTAGGCATGTTATATCCGTGATACACAGGGTGCTGGTAAAATAGAAGAGTCCACGTAACACTGCCTGTGGTTGTGAGCTTGTGAAAATTGTACCTCGTCCAGGAAATAACTGATGAGATTTTCGGTAATATTTTGACATTGGATTGAATTACAAAATCGGTTGTTTTTAGTTAATTTTATATCTTACACTATAATGTCCTTGTGTACAACATTTTGTTTCTTTATCTGTTGCTGTAGTTACATGTATTTAATTGAAATTTGACAAAAGATATGCATTCTTGAGTCGGACATTTTAGTGAGATGAAGTTTTTGACTATATGATAAAGCTATTTCATTTAATGAAGCCCTATAAATGCATACATGAAATAGTCTTACCACATGACATGGAAAACTCAAAGTAGTAAACTTAGTTGCATGATGCGGGAGCATGAGCGAGAACTAGTATGGGGAAGTGAGGAAATACAAGATTCGAGGGTTGGGAGTGTCTACAAAAACCTGTGTATATACTATATAGTGTATTTATAAGTTTTGTTATTTTCTTTGTTAGTCATAGTATATGTCAGTTAGTAGTTGGCGTCACCAATTTTAATTTTGGTAATATTGATTCCATAAGCAAAGATTATATCTATAGAATTGAGCAAATTTGAATTTGTATTTTCTCCTTTTTAGTATCTTATTTTTCTGTTATATTTTCAATTGCTTGGTACATCTTCTTTTGTTTCTTTGAGGATTCATATGGCTATCCTAGTTGGGAGCGGGTTTCTTTCTCGATGAGAGCAAGGTTTTTTTTGAAGATTCTGACTTAGGAGCGCGGTAGTGAGGTTCTGGGGTGGGCTCGCCGCCCCAATTGGAGGAGCCTACTACTTAAGTTAGAAGAGTAGATGTATTGGTAATTTTGCTTCAGAAATTAATATTTATGAATTTTGCATTTTCTTGTGTTCCACTTTACTAAATCTTGGTCTTCCTTTTTCATATTCTTTGTTTGTTTGGTTTCTGAGTGATGCAAGTGCATTAACTAATAGAGAGTGCGAACATAATACACAAAAGTAGGCTGCTTTTCAGCAACTTGTTGTACTTGGATTGATTTGTTTAACAACTGTAGTGGCATTTGTCTTCAAGAGTATCTGGTTGTGTAACTTAAGTTAGATTATGAACACGGTGGGTGGGAGTCAAAAAACTATTATACCTGGGGAAGGTTCTCATCAATGAATCAATTTGCTGCCATCCAAACTGGAAAAAGCACTAGAAATATTTGCTTTTGTCAGGAAAATAACTCGTTGGAAATTGTTGTATATATGGTTTCAAGTGCATAAAGTCACACCTGAACTGAAAGCAAATCCCTTTTCTCCGTAATCACGTTTGTCATCAACGAAGTAGATTCCAAACAACAAGTCCAGCGGCAAACACGTGTAAGGCAGAGTCGAATACCAAGAACCAGGATTCGAAAATATTGTGTTTGCACGTGTTGGTGTTGGGATATGTCTTCCTTTGACATCCAGTACTTGGTTTCTAATTTGTTATTTGCTTGTATTATCCTGCTTTTAAGACTTGTTAAATGCATGCACAATAGAAGTAATCTTTTATTTCTCAGCACATTGTACTTGGCACAGATGGAATTTGTCAGTGAAATTTTAGTTTAATTATATTTATATTCAATGAGTGTACGGACTTGCAAATGTAGTATGGAATTAGATTAAATTAATCATCAGTTTGAAAGAAAGTGCTCTATCATGTGCTGTTTCTACTCCCACTATTTGGAGATCATGATATTTGCTTTTGTATTGGCAGCCTTGGATATGGAAACTAATAAAGTGATATGTAGTTTATGTTTTAAAAAATAGAGTTCAAACTGAAAAGGTAGATCTTACTGGAGGCATATTTGGGAAGGCTAGTTTTAGAAGGCCAACTCTTAAAGTGTTTCTGTATATCTGTTTATCAAGTTTCAAACGGACTACAGCTTTATTGGTTTCCTTTGGGCTTTGATTTGTTTTCTGATTGCTAAATATTGGCATTGTGTTGCTACACTCCATGGCCATTACCTTGTGTAATTGTATGTCCAAATTAGATGGTCTCTGTGGATACACTTAGAGTAGCACCAAAGTAATTTCCAGTAGAGATATATTGTATCCATAAAAATGGATCTACAGGTGTCTCTTAGGGTCTTTAACACTTCTCAAGACTTGCAGGATAATTTGGTCGGGCAAAGTTCACTTTCACCAGAATCACCACATGCCAAATGCTTGGTTTGTTTAGAGTAAATAACTTCAAACGAGACTTTGATAATGCATTAAGATTAATAGCAGATAAGAATAAACAAGACTTTGATAATGCATTAAGATTAATGGCAGATAAGAATAAACCTAATAGTAATCAGTGTATGCAAAGGGTCCTCTTGTTTAAGTTCTTCAGTTTGGAAACACCTCATATGGATAATGAAGGTTGGTGAATGTGATCAATAAGCAAATCTTATTCAATTGGTGTATTTCAACCAAATTTGGTGGTTTAGCTAGTTAGAGCTGTAGAAACTTGATATCCAACCAAAAAGCTTAAGCTATTTGGTGGAGATGTCCCAACATCATAGTAAGTGATCACCCATTCCATACCAAAGCAATGTGCGATTGCATTATTTTTCACCCCATCACGTGCAGGTACATTTGAGGTCTGTCACATCATCCAGCCTTTTGTTGGGCTTTTATGGCGGGGAGGTCCCAACATTATATGTAGTGAAAACCCATTCCATACCCAGGCAATGAGGCATTGTATTTTTTAACAAGAGCCAATGACTGTAGGTTAAGTAAAATTGGCGTTCAAAACATCAAAGGAGATGGGTTCTTTCAAAACTTGATTATGTCATTTTTTAAAAGTAAGTTAATAGGAAAGTTACTTTTCTGATCTAGTAAATGTGCGTGCCATGAAGATGCGAGGGCTAATGTTTGTTAGTAAATAGTCATCCATGTCTGAATATGCGGCTGTCCATGGAATTATCAACGGTAATAAAACTGTAGAAATGGCAAGTGGTTTATTGCATTTTATACATCAGTTGGCCAGAGTTCTTAATATCGACTTTTATGTATGGTATCAGTGATTACCTAATGGGATTTTTGGCATCGGCTGATACTGTCCAATATCAGCTTATAACTGGCGGTAACGCAGATACCGATACATATCCTCATACCATGATTAGAACCCCAGTCCTACAAACCGTAAGTCTATAATGACCTCAAGAGAGAGTCATCTGAAAGTGAGTGTCTAAGATGAAAAATAAAAGCCGTTAGACACTCACTTTCAGATGACTCTCTTTTGGAGAATCTGAAACCTTACTAAATACGGAGCCTCCATCAGGCCCGGCCCAAGATGTTCGGGGCCTTTTTTAATAATGGGGCCCTCCTAAATTTTGTATACATATATTTGTTGTTCAATATATAAGGCTGAGAAGCACCTTGTGGTGCAGTGGTCATTGGAGCTGATTGACATCTTGAACACGAGGTTTTGAGTTCCATTCACACCGCACGTAGTAGTTTAGAATTTTTTGTGCATATTCCCAATACATTGGTGTAAAAAAAGTGCAGGTAAGGAATACAACACGGAAGCCTTACCAGCTGAACTACTACGACGTTGGCAATAAGCAACTGCCTCATGTATATTTATTATAACCTAGAAATTTGGGGGCCCTATTATTGGGCCAAAAGTTGAGGGCCCTAAGCGATGGCCTGGTGGGCACAGGGCCAGCCTTGGCCTCCATCGAAGTTAGCTATATTTCTTCGCAATTTGGATTTCCTTTTGTTGGTTAGCTTTTTTAATAAACTTTTACTACGATTTGTATGTTGATTCATTGAAGTACAAAAAAGGTGTTAGGATTTGTTGTTGACATCATTTTACAGATTTACAGGGAAATCTAGTGTGTGTTATGTTGCAAGTGATTGTAAACTAAACAGTGGGTTGGCCGTGTGAATTCTTTGATTAGTGACATTGAATTGACCATAGGTGGGTATGAGTTGATTTCCTTACTTTGGTTGCCTCCAATCCTTGTCAATTTCTGGCAAACAACCAAAGATTGGCCTTTGACTTTCTTTTCCTTGTTTTGGCTTTTGGATTTTACCTTGACACTTCGTCTTGGAAGGTGCAGTTAGTGTTACCGATGTCGGTGTGTTCAAGATTTCGTTTTGTGTTTGTATTTGGTGAAGTTTGAAAAGTGTATTTGGTAATGGAATCTGTAACTCCTGCTTGACATTGTTAACAGATGAAACTGCCTGGTCATCTGAGGATGATTTCACTGCGGGAGATACGGGGACTCATGAATGTAACCAGAAAAGTGAAGATCGCGAGCTCAAGGATAAACTCTTGCATAAATACAGTGGCTATATTACTTCCCTGAAGCATGAATTTTCCAAAAAGACCAAGAAAGGTAAACTTCCTCAAGAAGCAAGGCAAATGTTGCTTGATTGGTGGACCATGCACTACAAATGGCCATACCCAACGGTAATAGCTTCTTCAAATCATTACATCTCGGAGCCTTTTTAATGATACATTGCACAATATTGGCTTTTGATTTATTTATGAAGTTTAGTGCACTAAGTTCACCCGTTAGGGAATCCGCATTGACTTTTCCATTGGAGCATTTGTTGCCAGTTGGTAAAAAATTTACACTGAAGTGTGACAATAGATGCTGGTGTGACGGTAAAGCTCTTGTAACTTGCAAACTGTGGCTACTGGTTTTTCTCTATATAGATCGTAGGATCCTACACTTAACGCACTTACGTATGGTTCACATTTTCTAGTTGGTCAAAATACAGCAATAAGCCAACAAGCAATTAAGCGTTGCTTGTAAACGATTTGCGCTGATTCTTGGTTTTGCTTATTGCTTGTTTGTAAGAAAACGGAAGCTTGTGATGTGAACGAAAAGGTAGTTGGCTTATCAAAGCATCCACAAACTGGCTAATCAAGCACTTCACACCCGGAATTGGGCTCCACTTTTGCATGCGTGTACACTTTAGCAGATGCTTGAACTCACAATTTTACGACTGTACTATAGGCGCTCTTATGACCATTTTGCCTGAAAGATGTCATTGCAACATCGCGGTGGTTTTACCTAGCATTCTGGTTAGAATATCTGGAAAAAAAAAAAAGTGTTTTCCTTGACTAATTTTCGTTTTTGTTTCTGGGTACAGCGCAACTTATTTCATGTTTTGGGATCTTAGATATCTTTCAAATCGTCGTGCAGGAAGCTGACAAGGTTGCTCTGGCCGAGTTAACGGGCCTGGATCAGAAACAGATTAACAACTGGTTCATAAACCAACGGAAACGCCACTGGAAACCGTCGGAGAACATGCAATTCGCTGTTATGGACAGCCTTTACGGGCCATTTTTCATTAGGGATTGAGGTGGGCTTGATATTTCCCACTTTGTTTTTTTGTTTATTCTCGGACTTGACCTTCTGCTGATACCGAAAAAAAGATGTCTCAATCTGCCCCTTGTTTTGCTACTTTGTGACCCTAACTCTTTGAAAAGTGAAAAAACATGTCCTCTGTTAAGTTATTACAAGGTGTTTGGTACGTATTGTTACTGATTCAGTGTATCTCAGTCTACCGGGTACATTTGACATTGCGGATTAATTTAGGGAAGAATTAGGAAATACTCCATGAGAGTATTGATGGGGTTAAAGGGCTACGTGTGGTTCATCTACATCTGGTTTAGAGACTTAAGAGTAGAATAAAGATGATAATATATAAAAGGGATGAAGAACAGGGACGGAGACGGAGCTAGGATTTTGTCTTTGTGATGGCGAAAATATATATTTAACGAGAGGATGAAGTTTTTAAAAAATCTAGTGGTGGCGAGTCTATATAATTTTGGGATAATTTTTTTTTTCTTTGTAATAATTGTATTTTGTGAGGACCTTGTGGTGAAGAGGGAGTCCAATCCGAACAGGGTGTACCACCATCCTAGTCTGCCATATGGGGACTATGCTACCAAACTATGAAGCCCAATGCTTTGATGTCATTTTTTTTTTGTGAAGAGGTAGAAAATAATATTAAATCCAAAACCACTGGTCAAAACTGGGTACAACAAAACTACCGGCCCTAAAACCACCGGCCACAAAAACAACCTACAAAGAAAATAACAGAAAAATACAAGAAAATAAAAAAAGTATAGGAAAAAAAAGAACTCCGGTGCATGCGCAAGTTGTCACCCATCCGTTGTCGCCGCCGCCGTCGTCAGAAGCCCGGATCTTGAAATCCCAGATTCGGCTTCCCCGGATCCAAAAATCGGGCGTGGTCACTCATATCGGAATGGAGAGGAACGCCCACCACGGGGAGTCTCCGAACGCCAAAGAAGCTTAGCCATAGAGGAGATCGGGAGTCGGAAGGGAGCTGGGGTTGGCTGGTGGGAGGGGTGCGAAGGGGGAGAGGAAATGGAGCGGCCGTCAGGAGCTGAGCCGCCGCCCAATACTCTCTCGTTCTCTCTCTCTCTCTAAAACTTCCTCTCGCCTCTCTATTGTAATGGCTCATTATGTTTGAAATCCATTTATTTGGTATTAATGAGTGATCCATTATATAGGACTCATGTTACTTGTAACCACCACTAATCCAGGAGGGGACCCTGCAGTGCACATAGTGCGATGCACCGTCAGTGCATATCACAATTGTCCATTTTGAAAATTAATACTTAGTATGGATTTGCTGAAGCTTTCTTACCGGTAATAAAGCAATTTGACCTGTAAGAAAATTTCTACGAATCTGGACCATTAAAAATATTTTTGGACAGTTGAGATTGGTGCACTGCAAGGTGCAGAACATCCGCTGCGCTACAGGGTGCCCCAAACCGATACAGTCTAGTTGGTCTTGGTAATTTTGTACTCCATTTTTACTCGGTTGGTCTTTTACTAAAACACAACACGTATAAAAAAAAACAACTTTAATTTTTCAATTTAACTTCCAATTTCTAATCGCAACGAATTGATGCTAAAAAACAACAGCATGTCAGCACCACATACTTTCTATTCCAAGTATCACAATTTGCTTGAGATTTTCGAGCTGGCAATAAAAATCTATGACAGATAAAAGTATCGTCGTGAGCAAAATCACGAACAAAAGCTTTCTTTTTTGAGAAAAATGAAAAAAAAAAAAACCTGAACTTTTTGCTAATTCTAAAAAAAACACTTGTACTTCGACCGTCAACAAAACGACACATGAACTGGTCTTTCTGTTCACAAAAACGCGCCTACCGTACCATTCCATTAAGAAGTTGACGGATGACACTTAACAGCATCAGTTAACTAGTGTTTTGGAATCCAACGACTATGTGCACGAATCTCTTATACAGAGATGTGTTTGCGGGGCCCACTTACGGGTTCCACACAAAAATCCCAATCGTTCACTAACTTTAAAATAATTTTTCAAGTGAGGTCATGAAAAAAGAAATTCAATCGAATACCCGTAAGTGCTTCATCCATCGTTTCAATTTTTCATTCAAAATTCAAGGATCGGAATTCTGAATGAAAAATTAAAACGATGGATCAAGCACATACGAGCATCTGATTGGCTGAGTTTTCACGAAACTCACTTAAAAAATTATTTTAAGATTTGTGAACGATTTGAATTTTTCATATGGGACCTTTAAATGGGTCCCACAGACCCTTCGTGCACAAGGAACTTGATCAATTGGATCTAGTGCCTTTTGTCTTTTTGCATTTTTGGTTTAAATTAGAAGTGAAGGAGTTAAAATTTTGAACGGAAGGAGTTAAACTACAGTACATGATTTGCACACGTGGACCCAGCTAGAATCCAATTTTTCTTTCAAAAGTGTGTTTTTTTTTTAAAGGTTGTGATCATAATTCCTTACTTTTTAGATTCTTCTCATCTATACAAACTAATATTTCACATAAAATCGATGTGAAACTAATAAATGCGATTTTTTTTTGGGTATAAGGATAAAAAAATAACTGGCTCAATTATTTAGCCATTAAGTGATTTGAATTATTTTTTCGTCTTTATTTGAACTTTTTACGTTAGTAAGTAAAAAATCATGATTCAAGGGAATCTGATTGAGTGGGACCCATTTACAGGTCTCACATGAAAAATTCAAATCGTTCACCAATCTTAAAATAATTTTTTAAGTGGGCTTGAGAAAAATCAGCTCAATCGGATGCTCGTATATGCTTGATCCATTATTTTAATTTTTCATTCACAATTTCGATCCCTTGAATTTTGAATAAAAAATTGAAATGATGGATCAAGCACTTACGGGTATTCGATTGAACTATTTTTTTCATGACCTCACTTGAAAAATTATTTTAAAGTTAGTGAATGGTTGAGATTTTTGTGTGGGACCCGTAAATGGGCCCCATGGACACATCTATGCACAAGAGATTCGTGCACATAGTAGTCGGATTTCAAAACATTAGTTAACTGATGCCGTTAAGTGTCATCCGTCAACTTCCTAACGGATTGGTACCGTAGGTGCATATTTGTTAACAGAATGACCAGTTCAGGTGTCGTTTTGTTGACGGTAGAAGTATATGCGTTTTTTTTAGAATTGGCCGAAAGTTCAGGGGCTTTTTTGAATTTTTTCCAAAATGAAAAGAAAAGATTTGAAAGAACAAAACTTAATCATGGCGTACGAAGTGCCAACCAAATGAAAAATCTTGGGATTTCATTTATGCCTCATGTGGTCAAGAAGAGGACGTTTAGAACGGCTTTCAATTAGAGACAACATAAGTTTGAATTTTCATTCTCGAAAATCACAACCAAATCCAAGTTATTCATGGGAGATTCTTTTGAGAGATTGAAAAGAGAGAGGTGTTTCCAAAGGAATCAGCAAGAGAAATGAAGAGGAAGAGTAATGTCTCCAAAAATCAATGGTCTCTTGAATAATTTCCGAGTGGAAACAATTAAAAAACAGAAGAAAAAAGACCCTTATCAAATTACTTGGTAATTTTGAAGGCTGTGAGGTCAAGTGGCTCCAACCTTGACGTAAAGCCTAGGTGACGTTATGTGGACCTACACTTTGATAATTAACAGATGGTGCCAATTTCCTAATTGGACTAACATGCATAATCGATATTTTTCTCCGTAGGATAGGATTTTTCTTGAAAGGTCATTCAATAATCACGTATGGGATTGTCCTGATTAGTATTCGACAGACCCCAAAACAGACGACATGATGCCTTCTCGATGTCCTAATTCATGGAATATATGGATGTTGTGTTAGAAATGTTTAATTGGTTGAAGAGAACCGTAACGTAGCACCTTTATCACATTTGACATTCATATCCACTTAAGTCTATAAGGTGTAGGTTAATGTAGTAAATATTAGTAGTAAATACCAAAGTTGTGCCTTTTTATTCAACGGCTCTCTCATTTAAACATGAATCTCTATCACAGGTGAATGTATTAAGATTTGTATTACTTTACAAGTAGGGTTGAAGTACTTCCACACAACAAAGTTATACACAATTCCAGTAAAAGGAGGAGAAGATTTGAATAGCAAAAGGGTAGTTTTTTGGCTTTTTAGCTTTTCACAGCTTTTTATGTGATGTATTATGAGATAATGATCTGCCTCGATAACCGCAATAAATTGACTTTTAGGTTTTTTGAGTTAGCAAAATAAGGCCTCACTTTTCAAAAATAAAAACAAACTCTGATAATTCCAGGGGAATAAAAAACAAAATAGTGCAGTATGATAAGACTCCTAACATAAGAGACAGTGCAAAAATCATTTCCGATCCTTAATCGTATATGTCGAATTCCATAATCCGCCCAATGGGCTGACTATAAGTGGGTCTCTTTGATTCGTGTACGTAATTTGGCAGAGTGTGGCAGGTAAATACTAAGTGTAAAGATTGTGGTTTCAAAATGACAGAAATAACCTCATCTCTCACTTCTAAGAGCAAGTGCACCAATGGTTAGCAAAAAATACTAGCAAACAGTTCACATTTTCTATTTTACCTACCCATATTTTTTCTCACACTCCACCAATAGTCTTTACTTTCCTCTTTATCTCTATTAAATATTAGAAATTAAAACATGTGGCAGGTAGGCCCCACAGGGGTGTGTGTGAGAGAGAGAGAAAAAGAGAAAAAGAGAAAAAGAGAAATGATTAATTACTAGTTCCTCCTCAATAGTGCCTCGGCACTCATGCCGAGCCTGCCCCCAAAGGCATTTTACCTTTGCTTTTGTAGAGTCTGCTGCAGTGCAGATTTTGGGGTATTGGGTAGGTAAAATACCTAAAGGCAGAGGTATGCCTAGTCTGGTGTACATGCTCTAATATCACAAACTAAGAGCAAGCCCAACAAACTCCCTGAATTGGCTCTCATCCCTATTTTAGGGAGCCAAACCCCAAATTTAGGCTCCAAGAGACTCCCTAAACCCCTCCCTAAAATACAAAAATGAATAGTACCTCCCTAAAATCCCCCCATTTAGGGAGGCACTATTCACTCCCTACCCATTTTTTTATTCTTTCTCTCTCTCC
>JAXBDA010000487.1:2171-83823 GCA_036023075.1 Gaultheria prostrata
GGTCGATTTCCCCTTTTGTAAAAAGCTTTTTACCCCCCCCCCCCCCCCCCCCCCCCTCTTATTTTTGCTAAAAGCAGCAGCGTAATTTTAGCAATTTATTTTTAGCGAAAGGAGTATGTGAGAGAAAATTATCTTTTAACAACTTAGCTTCTAGCTAATGGGAAACAGAGTTTTAGCAACTTTTAGCTTTGAACACTTTTACGAAAAATTGACTTTTAGCAAACGGGAAACTCGGTTGTAGTCATAAATAAACTAAAAATGTTTCTCCTTGTCAACACTTTGGAGTGATCATCGCCTTACCTCATGTGTAAGCTTGGAAAAGGCTATAGAAGGGATTGTAGAGATTAATACGAGATGCTTGAAACGGCATAAATTGACCCGAGACACTTTGGACTACCAAACGAAATAAATACGGAGTACTAATGAAAAAAGGTACCACGTAAATGGCTAGTTTCGTGATAGAGATTTGTGAAAGCGAATATAGCAGTGGGGTGGGGACACTTTTGGGCCCTTTGGGCCTACCGAAAGTAATGAGATTGGACCGTAGCAGGGAAACAGTTCAAATTTGGGCACATGATTTCACTTGGTCTTGGATTTGTCAAGAGAAAGACAAAAATAATTTACTAATTACAAGAATATCTAATGGGTAAAAAAGTAGAGAAAATTATTTTTCCGACTAAAAATGTATATATTTTCTTCTCATATTTCTTTTTTTTGATAATGAGAAAAGATACGAGGAGGTGATCAGCTGTTGCAATTTTTTTTATCTCGGCAAAGAAAGAGATATTAATTTTTGACAGATGGATACAAAGATTAAAAAGGTTACGAGAACAAAGGCGAATCGCAAAAGCCAGCCAAGGGAATCCTATGTACCAAACAGGGCGACGATCGACATCGAATCCCACAAATTCAAGCACAAAAATTTACTTTCGACATCATTTTCTACCTTTTCTTTTTCATCCGCGAGTCCCTCTCTGCAAATTTAAGTTCCAAACGGAGTCCACATGTGCATTTGTCACCATATACAAAATAAAAAACATAAGGATGCCTAGTTTATTTTTGCCAAAACAATTCTCACTGACTCTCAATCATAGAGACGTTACAGATCCAAAAATAAAAATAAAAAATTTTATGGAGACGTTGATGTTTGCAATTTTTTCTAAGTTGGGCCACATAGGATATCGAATGACTGAAAGCTTTGGTTGCACACCACACTCTCTCTAGCCAGACCATTGATTGAGATTTCTTACATTATTCAGTGGAACTTGGTTGTGCTCATTAGTGAGATATTCTAGACCATAAATGAATGAAGCATAGTAATGAGCATAAAAATTGATTTGGGTCTTTAGGTCTGCCCTCCCTAATGCCTTTCGGTTTTGATAAGGGGGCATGGTTTTGCATAGCAAAATGTCCCTGTAGATCATCGGTTCTTGGAGGTTAAGGGGGCCACTGTTTCAATGGTATTCTGAGAGCACCCCCTTTGTACATATTGCCAAACGTTAGGTTTGTCTCCAATCCTTCTCTTCCATACCTCCAATGATTAGGGACTAGACGGGTTCTATTATTGTTGTTGTTGTATTCAGTAGAATTTGGTTGACAGTTTCAGTATCTCAATGATAAGATTATAAATTGTTTGTTATGGAAAATTTATCCAATGTTAGTTATGGGTTGGAATCTTGAGTGAATCCGTCGTTGGATTTTTTTTTCCCACCATTTCCTTTCGGATTATGTCATGGGCTTAGGACCGGTAGTTACCCTTTTTTTTGTCATTCGTCATTCCTAATCTATTACACAGGGGAGGGGAGAACGAGACTCGATCCCGGAATGCAGTGTAGGACATTCAAAAACTCTACTGCATGAGTTAGCCACTACTTGCAGACCGGTAATTTACCTTGTAGTATATATGAATGGACAATGACAAGAACCCAGTTATTTGAGACATTATAGTCTGTGTGAAATCCTGTATGTCCTCATTTTTTAAAAGGAAATGGGATAGTTTTAAATTTTCAATATGAATTTTCACTTTCCAATTTGCAATTGACCCCTCACATGCGAGTAATTATTCAATAATCTTGAGGCACCGTGCCCTTTTCCACCATATATTTCTAACTCTGTGTGGTCTATTTACTTAGTATTAGGCCCCACAAAAAATGTGTGGTGGATAGGGGGTGCCTCAAAATTTGAGTCCCTTACGATAGAAGGGGATTCATAACAGTTGATTTAGGTTTTGGGTAATAAAGATGTTTGGTTTGGTTTTTGGATTTGGTTTTTGGGTAATGATTGGAGAGATAAATGAGTGTAATAATTAGAAATATGGGGTAATGATTGGAAAGAGTTAGAGCTAGAAATTATAATAATAATTAAAATAAAGGTAATGATTAGAGAAAAATATAAGTGATGATTGAAGAATAATGGAGAAAACCGGTCTTGAAATCCAAAACGAACAAGGTCTTTAGGTCTAGGTCTTACCCAATGGCAGTGGATGTTGTCATCGAAGACGTTCACCGAAAAGTTGTTCGGTTTAGGATTTGTGATTCTCTTTTTATTCGTAGATCGACAAACGTAACTACACACACTTTGGCAACTTCAGGTTTGTGAGGTTCTAGCATTCGTACTTGGGAAGTGAAGTTAGACTTCCTGATTGGATCCATTGTGGAACGATAATCATCCTCTTTGATGTACTGATAGTTCATATTCTCCTCTGAAGCTTCTGTTCTTTAGCCTAACTCCACTCCAATTTCTAAACAAATCAAACCACTTGAGTTCAAGCTCGTATTTATTCATTTAAAAGCTCGTTTGGGCTCGGATTGTTACACAAAAGCTAGACCAAGTTCAAATCTCTTTGAAGCTCGTTAAACTTTCGAACCAAACACGAACAAACTATTGTTCAACTCTTTCGACTTATGGTGGCTAAAGTATTCAAGCTACTCAAGATCGATTTGTGATCGGCTCGCTAGCTTAAAGCTCATTTAAGACCCGTTTGTCTAATAAGCAAGCCCGAACAAAATTTTAAAGTTTGAAAATTTTTTAAACGAAGCTTGAACAATCAACTATTCGGCTCATTCGGTTCGTTAAGGATATGCCGTTTTGACCTAATTGAAATGGAGTAGATTAAAAAGGAAACGATCTGTCGCACAACATAAAACTATAAAGGTCAAAATCACATCCAACCTATATTAAAGCGATAAATAATCTATTCATGAATAAAAATTTAAAAGGTACCGTACTTTTTGGTGGTAGAGCAAGAAATATATTAATGACAACGATATTACAACCCAATGCAATTAATACAAGAAAATTAAGTGACCTAATGTACACTGGGGAGCAAGATACATCCACAAACATCGTTGTCAAGAGGAAACGTTGTGATAAAACAAACAATAAGCCAAAGGATTCGATAAGGTGAGAAGATGCCGAAGACAAATTATATGCATGATGTCCATGAATAGCTGCAACTGTAGTTCTACTAATAACGAGTTTCCCCACAGAAACTGGCGGATAACAAAGCAAGTGCTAAACACCCTAGATTGAGAACCCGGCGTGCATGGAAAACACCTCATGCAAATTAGATGGTGATCTAAGCTAAATCATAGAAACCAACTACAACGCATAAACCGGTAGAATAAATGCAGAACAGACGTCATCTTGGTTATTGAAATACACTACTAAAAGCAAACAGCTATTCCCTCCGTTCCATTTTCAGAGTTCTCTTTTGGGATTTCAACTTTTTAAGGCAGCGTAATGATTGCTCCAAAAAGTATTTTACTTTCCAAATATGCCCTTCGATTTGAAATTTGATTGATGAAAATAGTACTTGTTCTATTTGAACAAGAGGGCAAGTACTTGTTCTATCATGATGCGGATTACTTTCTGCATCATGATATTTTTGGAAAGTAGACATCTGTTTTAGAATATTCCAAAATAAAATAAGAGTCTATCAATATGTAATGTTTTATATTTATGGGATTTGCATGTTTTGTCAATAAATAAATAAATAATAAAAAATGGGACGAATGGTTTATTAGAAATACAAACAGCCACCCACCCCAGTCACAAGCCACCAATACCGGAAAACCCAACAATCAATCAAACCAATCCGCCAAGCGCCTCACGTTATAAAGGAGGAGTACTACTTTAAAGGGTACGTTGCTACGGTCCATTTTCATTCGTTTAGGTAGGCCCAAAGGGTCCCCAGAGTGAAGAAGCACGTTGGATGATGTATCGGACGGTCAGTATTAAATCTAAGTACAAAAGGAGGACCACCTCCTCAAATCATACGTAGTAATGTACGATGTTGATGATCCTATGGCCAAACATAAACATATGATTCCATGTGATGAACCTGTTAATGTTAGGCCCCCATCGACATCTGCATAAATGTGTGTCCTTAAAAATAGGGCATGGAGGAATCCAGAAAGGTTGTAGCGGCAAACAAATCGAGCTGATATCGACAAGATACTGAAACTGTGCTTCCACTTGGAGGATTTCTCAGCTACTTGGGTATTTATACGATGGTCTTGGGGCACCGCCTCATGGTGCTCGAACATTCTTATTCCTCAAACATAGCTACTTGAGTGATTTCGTTCAGCTACTTCGGTTTTTGGTACAAAGCAAGAGCATCTAAAAGGAGGTGAGATTTAGTAATTGATAGCAAGGAGCAATATTTTGTTGTGATTTAATTTTGGTTTATCTACCATTTTAGTCCCTACAAAATACACCAAGTTTCAATTTCGTCCTTACAAAATATTTTGTATCAATTTCATCCTTATAGTTTCAAACAAATATCAATTTTGCCCTTCCGTCAAATTAATAACGGAAAATACTTAAAATATCAGAAAAATATTTAAAATACCAGGAAAATTATGATTCTCCAAAAAAATGACAAAAAATTACAATTTTTTTAAAAAAAATACCAGAAAAAAGTCATTAGACAAAAAATTTATGAAAATTTTCTAATGATTTTTTTTTTTGGAGATTAATCGTTCGTATCGACGAGAGGAATAAGAAAATAAAAAAATATGGGTCAAAGTTGAAAGAAAATTCATATAAGACGACTAATATCAAAAAAAAAAAAATAGTAATTCCTCTCGTCGATAAATATGGGCCGAATTAGACAAAGATTTTCCAAAGACGAAAGAATACCAAATAGCTATTTTTTTTTGTTATAAAGTATCGGCTTTGGCCCAACGGTTGTTTTAATTTCTCCAACTTGGTTATGGTCCTCTCTTTTCTCCCTCCAACTTGATGTACCCATTGTCAAATTTTCTTCAATAAATTTTATTGCTGTTTAAAAAAAAGTGTCGTCATATATGAACTTTTTTTAAATTCGGGCATATTTTATACTTTTCTAATTCCTCTCGTCGATACGAATGATTAATCTCCAAAAAATCATTAGATAAATTTCATAAACTTTTTGTCTAATGATTTTTTTCAGGTATTTTAAAATTTTATAATTTTCGTCATTTTTTTGGAGATTAATCATTTTTTCCCGGTATTTTAAGCATTTTCCCTTATTTTAAGCATTTTCTGGTATTTTAAACATTTTCCGTTTGCTACATAAGCATTTTCCGTCATTAATTTGACGGAAAGGGCAAAATTGAAATTTGTCTAAAACTATAAGGACGAAATTGACACAAAATATTTTGCAAGGACGAAATTGAAATTTGGTATATTTTGTAGGGACTAAAATAGTAGATAAGCCTTTAATTTTTACAAGGAAATTTGGTTTCCAAACAGATCACAGGATCCAAAATCATACCAATACCACCAAAATGATATAACCCTAATGTTACTTCAAACAACTACACTCTTCCTTTCTTTTGCATTCCCAATCTCCACAAGCAGAGTCAATAAAGCCTCACACATTTCACAAGCATCAGGCTCAGTCAAATCCTTGTTCCACGACGAATAAACCATCCACGCGTGATCCAGCTTCCGGTCTGGCGTGACGACCACCGAACCTGGAACTTCGGCATCGCGACACGTCACCAATCCGTCGCTCTTTTCCCCATACCTCAGTATGAGGTGGAGAGCACAGATAGCCATGACAGCAGAAACGGGAATTACTACGGGTACTCTGCGACCTGTTTGGGCATCCGTGGATTCTTCACTGCTGCCAAAGCTGGGAAAAGGGAGCCACGGGAGTTCTGCATGTGCTATATGGTACATCGTGGCGAGGACTTCGGGCCCCACACTTGCTTCGGAGTGGAAGGAAATGAGAGGGATATCGTCGGGGAGCTTGTGCTTCGATACGAACTCCTTTCGCTTGTCATAAGTTAGATCCTCCAATGCCCGGATGTCACCCTGCCATTTGAATTTACATTTTTAAGCGACAACATGAACAGAGAGAGGAGATAGAGATGGAAAAAAGTTGTAAATAATGAAAGTGCATGACAGTCCAACCTATGTGTTAGCGAGACTCTGGCTCTCACCCATTTTTGGCTGTCACTTGAAGTTACTGTAGAGGATTTCACCCCACATTAAAAGAGCTAACAGAATCCTGTGCAAAGCAACTTTTGGAGTATGTTCCTTAGAAAGCACTTGCTTTAGGCCCCTACTAAACTCTGGGAGGCCCTCAATTTCTTAACAACATGATAGAAGATCCCTATAGCTGGTTCGAAACCTCTCAGGTGACAAGTTCATACGGAGTTTTGTTCTAACTTTATCTAGGGCCACTGCTAGTGAATAGTTGAGGTGCGTGCAAGCTGGTTTCGCCACTTGGTTATAGAAGTTGGAAACAAAGAAAAGAAAAAAGACCCCTATAGTTGTGTTGTCTTTGTCTAAAAGAAGGGCCCAGTAATTTAAAAACAAGACCCCAAATTGTCGTCTTGTCTAATTTGTCACTTCGGCAATTTAAAAAAGTTACGGCATTCTTCACGTTCCTTATGTTTCATGATCGGAATTTTGAAATCCAGAAATTCATGCCACAGAAGGGAGCTTCTAAATATATATCTACTCAGCCAATTTTTGTGAAGCACAACTTTCCACGCCTAGGCCCTAATGAGCGCGGTGGTCCACAGTGTGGATACAATCATGTCGTGTATTTAGCATCACCACCAAAATAAGAGCTCTAAAAATACATGTACTTACTTTCGCAGTCACACACACCAATAAAAGGCATATTGAACAGAAGAGGGATCTGTTCAAAAAAAAAAAAAAACAGAAGAGAGAGTTACCTTAATTATCTTGCATATTAAAAGCTCCATGATCCTCCGTGTTTCCTTGTCAGCAATTTGGCCTTCACGAAGAATATCCGAAGCTATGGGCGTGCCACCATACGGGCTCTGGACTAGTGCAAGGCCTGCAACTTTGTCCTTTAAATCATCCGAGTATATAGACAATGCAGCAGCAGCATCAACCCCACCCTTGCTGTGCCCAAGCAACATCACTCGCTTGCCAGATCCCCAGTATAGCTCCTCAATATATTGCTTCAGTTCCAACGCATTGTGCTCCACAGACGCCTTAACAACAAGTACTAAGACTCAAAAAGGCGGCATGCAAATTCTTTAGTTTAAAGGACAGAGGGAAAGGGATTGATAAAAAAAAAAATTTGCAGGGGCAGAAAAATCACAGGGGCGGAATGACCCATTGTCGTGTTGGAAATGCCGAAATGGTATAAATAAGTTATTCATAAGATATGACAAGGTAACAGCATGAAATATGTGTCCGAATTTTGAACCCAAATAGGACACTTGCATCTTATGTTTCTTCAAGATTTTAAAGAAGAATAATAGTAGTATTGTAGACCCTAGCTTTCGCTCGTGTAAGGTGGGAAATTGAGCTATTTCCACGTGTGAACTCGTCTCAACTCTCAAGCGGTACTATTAGTAGTACTATGATTGATGGAATAGTTTTTTCCAGCTATTCAAATTCTCACCAACACCCAGACTGGCGGTGGAGCATGCGTTAGTGGAGGTGCATTAGCCTGCGGGGAGGCTGGGTATTCCTTAGTGGTGATGTCATATATTTATTCTCTCTTTTTTGCTCAGTTGTTACTGGATTATCATCTCAAGATTCTTAACATTTGATAGCAAAAATCTCTAGCATCTTTCATGGATGGAATATAAGTACATCACTATTTAGATATACGGTACGGTATCCACCTGCCCATACTCAAGTTTTGGATACTTACCCAAGTCCTACTAAGACAATGGGTCCTGAACACAGCAACACCCAATACTTGTAGGCCCGTGTAATAGTGAATCGATTGATTTCTACCATTTTTCAGTCCACAAGGTTAAAGGGTAAAATACCTCACTGTGGATTTTCGCTATATGGCAAACTAGACCCATCTTTGAAAAAAATCTCTTGGTGCTCACAAAGTATAATGGACCATGATTGCTAAAAAGACCTGATACACCAGAATAGAAGTTAGTTTTCTCCCACCATGTCGGTGTCAATAGAAAAGAGAACCAAGCTCGGAAGTGAAGATTAAAATTCTTTCACCTGGAATCAGAAGATAAACAAACGAATCCGGCAGATTGTGATCTCCATTTCTGAGAAGCCAAACAACACGAGAGATTTATGATCCATGAACTGACAAGTATGAATACAAATCACAAAAGGGAAAATCAACTGCCATTCCAATGCATAACATTCACATAGAGTAGGAACATAGGTAGTCCCCACATAACCTTTAAGCTGTTATAACGACTTGATAGAAAATATAGGATGCATATTCACATACAATGGAATGGTTATTTCTTCTGATATCACATAACCATACTTGTTTCGAACCTACATCACCACAAACAATCTGCGGTTTCCTAGGTCAGACATGGACCATGGAGCTATGCGCTGAAATTGTTTAAATTGCAAAGCAAATAGGACACATCCATCTGCCTTGAAATATACTCAACAATTCTTCTTGTCTCTGAAAACTCATTCCTTATGCAACTCAATAACATCATGGAGGGGAATCAACTATTTGATAATATTTTGACACCCAGCCTAAGTATTATGTACATTCTTAACACTAGAAGTTTAGAACGGAATAAAACTGACCAGCAATAAGTTTCACTCCGAGGGGAGATGAAATGAAAGGATTAGGGGAAAAGGCACATACGATCATAGACACCACAAAAGGTCTCATTTCAGAAGCTGAAATTTGTTGTGGATTCAAAAAAAAAAAATACGGTACCTTACACGTTGTAGAAGTTCAAGAAATCTAGCTGAGCCATCCTCCACGGGAGCCATTCCAGGAGTATGTTGCAGCCATCCAATATCGTCAGTAGAACCATGCAAAGTTTTCCTAACTCGAGAAATAATACTGAAGATTCAAGAATTAGTTTTAGTACTCCGTAAAATCTATTCTCAAAAAACGGAACTGACCAGTAATTTAAAAGGTTAATACCCGCAAATTTGAAGTTGAGCACATTTGACATAACAGAAAGAAATTTTGCAAGAAGCCAATGCTAGCCTCCAGGCAAGTCTTAAACCAAATAATGGAAACATCAACCTACAAGGATATGAGCATTTATTAATGTAATTAGATAGCATGGGTACCTAAAGATGTATAAACCATGCAACATACTGCGTGACCTATATTCATTTTAGGGAGATAGCAAAAAAATCTAAGGATGCAAACTACTACAGTGAGGATACCAAGATTGTGTACCATACACAATGTTATCAGCTAAGAAGCACAAAAGCTTTAAAGAAGTTGGCATGTACGTTGCATGACACATTGCCCACAAATACTTGTTGGACACTTCCCGAATGAGTCGAATAATTCATTAAATGGGTCCTCACTTTTTTTGGTCAGAATCGGATATGCTTAGGACAGTTGGAGGATCGTTTGTCCATCACTAAGACACACGAAAAGATCATTCCCAAGTTCAAAAAATACATAACAATTGTGAACCAGATGGTAACATGAAAAGAAAGTATACTAATACCATTTAATCCCTTCTCCTTCATATTTTAGAACTATAGATAATCCTATGGTTGCGTTTAGTTTGTCTAGAAAGGCCAGTTAGCCCATTGTCTTTGGTGTATTTTTTCGGCTTTTACTAAACTAATGGGTCGTGTATGTTGATATGCACGTCTCTTAAGTATCTGTTTCCCATGTCCCTATTGTGCCTTTGAGTTCTTTAGATATGGATAGGAGGATCACATATGCACAAAACACACATGAGCACGCAAATGCAAGTTCCAAATGTCAGGATAAGGATAAGGATGATTAGTTGATAATATAAATCAAACAGATAAATACAAAAATAAAAGAACAACAAATATACATAAAAGCACATGGAACATCACAAATATTCCAGATCAAATCAAGATGAGGCTTGATTGTATTCGTGTAAATCAAAAGATGGTTATCCTTCGGTAACAAAGCAAACTAAATGAAAGGAGAATTGATACCCGTGAAAAATGAAGTTGATGCCTTGAAGATTGCTATAGCTTTCTACAATTTCGAATCTTGAATTTACAGGTAACCTTTTTTTGATATCTGATGCTATTTTGTCAAGGATTCCCATGTAGGGCCGAGTAGATGAAGATGAACAACATCTGCAACTTGAAGATCTTGATTGTTGTCCATAAGGAATGTCCACCACATCATCAGAGCATCTGTTGATATCTCTGTAGATAAGTTCTTCTGCAGCCATTACAATCCCACATTTAGAATTTAGTAAGGGAAATTCAGTGGATCATTACAGGTGGGCAGTAGCATAGGAACAACATATTACATTCTCGGTATTGATCTAAGGAACGTATCATGCATGGATTACCTAAACAAAAATAGATGAGATGAAGAACTCACCAATAAAACGGACGAATTGGCCGCTAATATAAGAAGTCAAAGTCAACAGACGGGAAAAAATATCATCCATTGACGAACAAAAATCAAGATGATTGGAAATAAGGCTTCCGTTTCTCAACTCATTTGAGCAGACCTGATAAAAGGACATACTTTAGAGTTTAGACTAAGAGAACCAAATCTCCAAAACTGAACAACTAGAAACCAAAAGTCAAGAACTGCTCGTTATCATCTATCCCATACCTACCCATTTATTAGTTAATTGTGTGAGATGATTCATATGAACCATACATATCTACATGTGCATCACGCAAATTTGAATTATGGTTTTCTTTTGCAGGAAAAGGTCTCAGCCAGATAAATCAGTACACAACCCTCTTACCCTCAATAAATCCACCCCACCGAGAAAGTTATGGCATATGCATAACCATTTACTCATCCCTAATATTCAAGTTTACCAGACGGAGATCAAACTTACATTGTCCAAGATGTGAATAGAATGGCAAAAACGGGATACACAAAATTCAAGATGCCACAAATCAAGACGACAAAATCTAACTCAGTCCAATGAACGATTATTGCAAAACCAGACATAAACTAGTACTCACTGTTGCAGTCATATAGGAAATTTCACCATCTGAATATATATCTGCCATTAGCACTTCAAGTCCTGAAAAAGTGCAGCAATTACTTTGGTATGCTATCAAAAACCAAGACAAGAGACTTCAATTCTTCGCCGTGCATCTATCAGACTAAACAAGGTAATATGAACTTCAGAAAGATTCTACCGGATAGAAATAATGACTGCTGGCATATTTTAGAGGAAAAAACAATTAATCCAACGCTTTAACAAAATGTCAACTTCAAAGAGAGGAATGGTGAACAAGGATTCATCTCACTCCACTTAATTGGGAACCAAAATAAAAGAAGCAAAGAATGCCCTGATGAACAATGAAACCAACTTCGAGAAAGAGTTTCAGTAGACTCAAATGGAGAATCCTTCAAAATTCATACCAAACTTAGATCACGGCTATTTTCTCATGGTTCTCAAAGTTTAAATTTGCACGGTTAGATAGAAAGTCAAAATCAACTTGAGATTCATTCATGTTCACTTGTACCCTAGTACAGCCGAAGGGAGTGAAGAAGTAAATGGACCAATGCAATTCTTACTTACCCAGAAGAGAAAAGCAACCAAGTGCTCCATACGAAAAAAAAAATAGACTGATCCAAATGAATAGAATTCTTCATAAACATGCAAATATACTAGAATTCATTACTGAAAACCCAAATTGCTTAGACTTACAAAGGTTGAAATATTGGAGTATGCAGTAAAAGAGAGACGCAGATCTGCAAAACCCAGAGGCAGATTGCCTTTCCGTTTCCAAATCTATAGTAGAAAAAAAAACATGGAAAATCTAAGTACGCCCATTCCCAAAGAAAACACGAACAGCAATAAAAGAATGGTTATAATAAAATAATGTCATGTGTGTGTGTCGATAACTTGATACATGAAATTTGTATAAAATATTCCCCAATACATACCGAATGAAAGAGAAGGTCATCGAATGGGGAATGGAGCAATAAAACTGTCTGGTGATCGTTATCCTATTACCTTTCTCTCATGGCCCACCTGAGACCAATCTAATTAAGAATGTTTTTTTTTTCATTTTCAACACACAAATCCAAAATCAAACAACTGGGTTTTTTCAAACTCGCTGGTGTTCGAAAAATTCCTCCAAGAATTGGACAATAAATTGGATTTGACTGACACACTCCGCAAAAGAAAGATGCAGGTTTCGAGCTTGGAAAAGCATGGATGGAGATTTGTTGGGTGAAGGTGAGACCATTGGAGAGCAATAGAAGCACACGTGCCGGGTTGAGGTGGATAGTGATTTCTGTAGTGAAGCTAGCAGTCGGTCGATATCATGACAGCGGCGACTCGGGCACGATTTTTGGGTCGGAGTGACAACTGACGAGAGAATATTGTATAGCAGTGCTGTACTACCAATGGGGTTCTCTGAAGATATGGGCCGGACAGTGTTGTTGGGCCTTGTGAGACTTGTTTCTGGTCTATCTGTATATTTGATGATTCGACTGGTCTATATCACGATCTTTCCGGTTGAGTTTTCACTAAAAATATTTTTGGTATTTTTACTCATATTTTAATTGGCAACAATACAAAAAATACCATAAAGGAAACTCACCATCAGTCTCGATTTGTCCATCAATTTTGGAATTGTGTAAGCAATTTACCGTGTTTATATTATTAACATAATAAATTTATCATGGTCGTCAAAGTTGAATCTTACATTATAATTATAAAAATAAATATGAAACAAGAAATATGGTTAAATTAGAATGATGAATCATATTCATCACCCAACATTATGGTTAAAAATAATTACACTCAAACATGGTAAATCTAATAAGACCAGGTGAATGTGTTAGATATGAGTCATCATCACGACCAAGGAATCATGTTTAAAAATAAATACTATGAAACAACAAATAAGGTAAAATTGGATATTACATAAGTTTCGGTTTGCAACATAAATGAAATATTTTTAATAGTCAAATCTCCCTTAATTAGAAATATCCAATTAAGAAAATTATGTAATATCCAATCCCTAATTTCCGTTTGAAATAGTCAATCAAATCTCCCTTAATTAGAAAATTATATCTACATAAATCCGAATCAAATCTCTTAATTTAAGAAACGATATTTACATATATTTATCCATAAAAAGGGTACATAACTATCAAAATAACAAGGATAAAAACTTACGCAATATAACAAACGAGTAGTGATACATACACACCCTCATATACACACTCAGCCACACCCTCTCTCACATGGGGTGTGGTCCCCACACGGGGTCCACATGTGGGGACCACACCCCATGTGAGAGAGGGTGTGGCTGAGTGTGTATGTATCATTTTTTATAACAAAATATGATGATTATTTGATTATTCCTATAAAAATCATCAAGAACTAAAGATATAGATAGATAATTTAAGTGATCCAGAATAGTTAAGGTCAGAAACAAATTGGGAGAAGAGAGTACGAGTTTTTGCATGACCTCCCCCTTGTTTGCTCTAACTTTTTTTTTGTGTGTGTAAATGATTTATTGTCATTATTAATTCTTGGTCAACTGTTTGACCTTTTTATCGTCTACACGAGAGAAGTCACAAAATAAAATATTAACTAGAAAAGTTAACAAATAATTAACCCAAAACTAAAGAAATTTGTGAAAATAAAACAAGTTTGGGCTAATTGTACCAGTAGCTATGTTTAGAGAGCATTTAGCAATTTTACCCATTGAAGCAGTTTTGGTACTTTCTGCTCATTCCTGTATCTTTTGTGGAATCATTGTATTGCCCTCGGGCATTATTTCCGCCTTTGGGCTCTGATATATATGGGATTGACGTTTATCAAAAAAAAAACTCTATTCCATCCGTATCTGAAGCTACACCCAATTATGCTGTTGAATTTGCTACTCGTACATCAATACAAGCTAAATAACCGGTCCAAAATCGCCTCAATATTGCTCATTAGGAAACAATAAAATACAAGACCATAAAATCTTTGGTTCAACAATTCACATTTTGGCAAGGAAAATTGCCAATTTTGCCCTCACAATCCCTCTCAGAAAGGCTCATGCGCAAAAATGTGTATTACACAAGTGTTTGACCTAAATCAATCCTATGATTTTGTTGGTTAGTGCCAAGGGTTCTTCCTTTTCGATCCTGTTCTCTTCGAGCTAGTTGTTGAGGTAGCTTTCTGTATAACCACCAATATTGACAGGTATGTTAATAAAAATGGTATGGATTTCAACGTATCCACTCTAAAAAAGTACAGAGTAACCATCACTAAAACATACCGCTTTCGATTTCTTTGCCTTTCCACGGATCCTGTTCTTTTGAGGTTTTAGCTTGTATATCCGAACCATCCAGTGGTGAGTTGTGAATACCTAGATAGTACAAAAGACGAAAAAAAACAAATTTGAACAAGGAAAAAGTATTTTGTGTTTATTAGGGAAAAATAATGAAGTAGAGAATCTCCTTTTTTTTTTCAACTCCTCCAATAAGAATTTCCTCATCTTAGCTTTACCGTTTCTCTTGCTTTATTAGTATGGAAGAACCCCAAAAAAGAAAACCAAGAGATATGAAGTTAATTCCTAAACTGAGTTCTTATACCACATTTCGGGTATCCATTATCTTACCTCGTCAAAATGGGTAAGCTTGAAGTATTTCTTCCCTATTTCAGTACGCCTCACTCTATCAAAGGCTTTGCCATCTGTCTCCACAAATCTAGAGCAAAGCAGACGACGTCAAATAACAGCCAACAACAACAATAACAGAACCCATCTAGTCCCCAATCATTGGGGTATGGGCGGGGGATGATTGGAAACAGACCTAACCTTTGGCAATATGCACAAAGTAACAGACACAAAATCCAAAATAAACATTAATCACAAAACATCCATGGAGAATGAACCAAAGTCGCTAACCTGTAATATGAGAGTTTGTACATGAGGCAATTAAGCATGGTTGAAGTGGCTTGGGAATCAATCCGGTACTGACCATCTCTCTAAAGAAAGGAAGACGAAGTACTTTAGTTAGAGAATCTGATACTTTACCAAAATAACAAACAGAAAATACAGTAAGAAAGCTGTCACACGTGTCCATACATGTAAAGATATGCTTTTTCTAAGCCAAACAAAAACAAATATGCTAAGAAATAATACGGGAAAGACATATAGACATCTACAAATGAAACTGATCAAGTAGAGAACTGTCGTACTTGGAAGAAAACAAACACACAAGATATGGAATAGGTTTTTAATTCTGTCAAACAGGACGACACTTCTAAATGGAACTCTTCAACCTATACAAAACAATTCCACTGACATTATATATACTTAACTTCAACACATTCACAAATACTGTAGATTTATCTGCTTTTAAACCCGAGCCATACTCTCAAGTTTTAAGCAGTTAGAGAAAAATTAGAGAATGCTTTGGCCCTGCTCTGTTAAGACTGGGAACTGTGATTCAAGTAGGAAGGCTAACAAAAGTGAAGAAGATCAAAATGAGCAATTGTTAGATCGGAAAAAAGCATTTAATACATGTGTAATCTGATTGAGGTTATGACCCAAAGTAGAGCTGAATATTGGCAAGATTCCTATGACCAATGAAATAGTAGGGATAATTTCAGAGCCGTGGACATGTCGGTAGAATGCACAGATAACTAACATATGAGGATGAATGTATAGCAATCTGTTTTGTAAGCATGCTAATATCGCATAATACGTAGTTCTCGACCCTATTCACTTGATTTCCATCTACTTCTAAATCTCCACCAGATTCATTCAATACCCTGGTGTGGCAACATAGTATCATCCCTTGGAAGGTCATAATTGCTGTCCAGAACACCACCGACATAAGTAACTACTTACTAGATAATCAGGTTCCTTGATGTGAGGGAATACACCGCCACCTATACGAACCATCCACAGAAATTTGTTGATATCATCACTCGGATAGCCAATAAGACCTGAAAAGTCAAACATCAAACATTAAGCTTTCCCTCTTAGACAATCTTAGCAGCAGATTAGAAAACCAACCTCCAAACACAACAAGAACGTATTTCACATCCAAGGAGTTGAAAATCTCCCAAGCTGCCTTTTCAGGAGATGACATGGCAGTACCAACAGTTGCAATATGTGTGTTATTCCAAGTATTATTGTCAACAATGACAGTGCGGTTAGCCATAGCAGTTGTTTGATAACCATAGTCCCACCAAGATGCAACCTGAAAAAGGATCACATAAAACTATCAGTGAACTTCATGGCTTCAGTCTGTCAAGATACCAAGCTAGCGGAACAGGAACTCTTCCAGAGGATCTGTTAGTTCATATAGTCAATCAAGGATTAAATGTCATGGATAAGAAATGAAAGCTCTTATAGAGACAGTCTATCATCAAATCAGGCAAGATCCCATTCAACCTCGACATCAGTAGTGAAGTTGCTTGAAGACAGTAATAATTGGCTCTTCTCCTATTAGCTGAATAAATTGTGGTTGCTAGAAGCCTATAAAGCATTACCCTTTCTTTCTTTTTTCGCTGAGTGAAAATCAACATTGTTAGTTGTAATGAGTGAGGTTTGAAACCCTGTCAAATGCATGGGAATATGTGGTGCTTACCACTTGGCTACCACTTGCTATAAAGTTATTTTTAGTCAATCCCTGTCACTAACTCTTGTCCTGTCCATTGACAACTTTATCCTCAAGCAGCAATGGAGATGCATACAGAAGATTACATCCACCACAATTCATCTACGCACAGCTTATCCTTGTCATTTACTTGTAAGCACCTCAAGAACTAACACATCGAAATAACACAAAAGAAGACACCACATTTGGAGAAATCAAACGAAGTGTTTGGCATGACAAATTCCTAACGACCCTAGGAAGAGTAATAGAAGTCAACAATTCTAAACCCTAAGATGACCAAGATCATAGAGTAACAGCCCATAAAAACAGTATTGCCACAAAGAAACTATTGAGAACAAACGGTTGCAAAACAAAGCTGGAATAAAGAAGCTTATATGATGTGAAGGAGGTATACAATGGGCTAAAACTCACTTTATCATCCAGCTCAGTATTGTGGCTCAACCATGCATAAGCCTCCCGGAAATCATCAAACACGTGAAGACCATCATTGGATTGTGATGTTAAGACAATGGAAGGCGCTGAATAAGCTTCTGCTGCAGCCCAGACACAGTGAACCTACAAGGAAATACATAAGCTAAATCCTCAAAGGGAACAGAGCAAGAACAGAGGAAAATAAGAAAAGACTCGGGTAATAAAAATGATCTCAGCATCATCCTATTCAGATAAAGTTGAAACTTGAGAGTAAAAGTGGACTCAAAATTTTCAACTTCTTATGGACTACGATTAAAGGAGCATGAGTGAGTAGGAGAAGGTTCATAATGTACAGAGGTTAACACTGACTTCAAGAGCATACATCTTTTATATAAAATATGCAAATTTGCATCTCCATGTGCAGTTATGATTCAGCCAAAATGGAATGAAGACAGTGTAAATACCACGTAAAAGGCACCCAGCAACACAAGTAAGAAAATGCCAATAACAGATGCTTCCAAAGGTAAAACCAGAAGCCTCTTTTCCTCCTGAGGCTTCACAGAAATCTTCTCCACATTTTCTTTTTCCTTCTTTCTGTTCTTTTTAGAAGGTCTTTCCTTAGATAAATCTTCATGTTTTTCATTCTTTCTCGAAGTTCGTTCTTTCACAAAATCTTCTTTTTTCTCAGTCTTCGTGGTCTCATTTTGTATGAAGACAGCACCAGTACCGGTATCCCCTGCCTTAAAGAGACAGTAGTGAAACGAATATTAGTCCAGAAACTGAATTTTGACTCACCAATCATAAGAAGGCGGCTATTATCAAAGAAAAGAGATGATAATATGAGTACATCAATCTGGGAGCTTCCAGACAAATCAGGCAACTGAAATTTGATTGAACTGGTAAAAACATCAAATGCTGCAGAAAGAGCAATTCCAGATGTTATGCATGCTGCTGGAGCAAGTACAAGCATTAACCGCACCTGTAACGGCAACCCAAATCATTGATAACCAAAGAGAAGTGAAGAAGATGAAGAAAGTGGAGATAAAAGTTGATGAGGGGATGTCCTTACCATGACTCCAGAAAAATATACTGATGTTGCTAGGTAGAGGACCACAAAGGAGCTTGCATCAGATAGTGGCAAAAAGCAAGCCTGCCAATAACCAACAGAAGAAGACCATGGCATCAAATTAAGCAATTCAAACCTTAAACAGCAAAAAAAGGAAGAGAATGCCAGCAGACACAAGCGTAAATATGGGTCTGACATCCAGAACTTACAATAATGCCAGCCGGAACCAAGAATGCCAAAACATTGATGTCCATAAAGTATGAAGGCCAAGTAGGCGGTTGATGTTCACTGACACTTGCAATAATTGGTATATACTTGCTTGCATAAGTTCTGTAACGAGTCGTTAGGGGGGCAATTGTCAGAAAGTTACCTCAGAACGCCTAGAAATAGAACTGATGGCGAAGGTTTCATAAGCTAATAGAGCAACAAAACAAATAGATCCTTAAAATAATAAAGAAGTTACTTACGGATCAAGCAGACTCAGACTTCGTCCACTCCATCCCATTGTTGGGCTAGAAGCTATCAATGCTACCAATACAGCTATCACCGCACAACATACTACCCTGAAAGAAAAGAAAAAAAGAATCGTCAAAATTAAACAAGGAGGAAAATATATTACCGAGTTTGTGATAATAAATGTTACACAATTTAATACCCCTGCCTCCCTAATTGTTGGTCTGTCACTATATTTGGGGATGCCTCAAACAATTGGTCCTCTATAATGTATGGTCATCTTTACATCAAAGTCCGTATAAATGCAACTTTTCCAAAACTATACCTATATAATTGCTGAATATATTCAAAGGCGGGATTAAAGGTATAATACCGGAAATTTATACCATTAAATATCAATTTGATTGCAATTATTACATGTCTTCTTGAAAGGACCAAGAATATGGGATGGAGAGACTACTTTTATAGTGCTTTATAAATGTTTGAAGAAACTAGAGACAACGGAAGCTTACAAGCCAATGGATACAACAAGGGTAACAGCAACTTTAAACATTTTCGGCGGGAGAATTCCTTTGATATAATGCACAAGAGCCACCACATGGAGAATAATGAAAACCTGGAGATAGAAAATTAGCGGCAAGAACAAATGCTAACATAAAATATAACAGTAATATTTTACTTATATGTAGCCTTCTAGGCGAGAACCTAAAGAAACTTGAGGCCCTTGATATTTAGGAGAAGCAATTCCACACCAGCTTGCCAACTAGGCAGTGGAATGAAACAAGGGCTCAAGAAAAATAAAGCATCAACATCTCCACTTGAATCCAAGAACAATTCTTTTGATATTTGTCATAACTTTATATTCTCCAATATGACCTGGTGGTCACGGGTTCGAGTCGCAGAAACATCTTCGCTGCTTGCGGGGGTAAGGTTGAGTACATCTAATCCTTGCCCTGACCCTGTAGTAGCAGGAGCCTCACAACTAGGTAGTCCTTTCTTCAAAAGCTTATCTTTTCTCCATAAGAATAAACTTCATTTACAATAAACATGGTATATGTTTTGATACATATGATTTGATCAAAAATGCATTGGGTTGCCACCAACACACAAATGGGGAAAAAGTTCATGCGTAACTCTTTACAAAAGTCTCCACAAAAAACTGGTTTGAGGATGGATCAACAACCGAGAAGCAACTATCAGAAGGAACGGCATGCTTCTTCGCAAATACAATTATGAGCAAAACAACAATAAAAAGTTCAACGTTTACAACTACAACTTTCCTGTACACAATTCAGTTGACTAGCAAAATAAGTAGCATGCTTTTTTTTTCATCGCCAATCTTCCATTTGCATCGATTGTCTAGAAAGAGCATGTAATACTTGTTCCATGTTATCCTTGGTTTTTATCCTTATTTGTATGAGGACCTATGACCTCATAACGAAAAACACTATATTTCCTTCCTGTTTCCGGACATATATCAATATCTTGTTCCTTCATTAAAAAACATACTGCAATCTTAGTACCACAGTAAATCAATATCTTGAAGTAAGAATTCTACATTTAGTAATACTTCAACAAGGAAACAAAGACAAAAAAACAGATACGTAATTGCAAAGTAAACAAAAAATTGCTCTTGTAACATAACTACATGAGTACATTCCCAATTACCTTCTTTAATCGTTTAAGACTGTAGGAAAGCAATGGTAGCCGACACTAGCAACATTATATGATAACCACAACTCCAAATTAAACCAACTAGACGAGTCAACTCGCATTTGAAGGTGATGATTGGCCATTCAAATGGTGGAAAATGAAAAAGGGATATCGAAACTTTCTAGTGAATATGTAAATTAATTTGTTGGGGTACTTTGCTTGGGTAAAACAAAGTATGCCATGATCAAATTGACCACCAATCCAATATCACCAAACAGTCCATATCGTAGCCGATTACCGCATCAACCTTCTATCTGCAGTCTCATCAATTAATAATCGAGTATGGACTACTGCAAATATCCTTACTGCAAAAAAAGGAAGCGACTACCTTTGTAGTCAAGCATCTGTCTCATTACATGCTATGAAAAGAAAGGCCACCAAGTGCACAAAGCTCCCACTACTACAGGGTCTGGGGAAGGTTAGATGTACGAAGCTTTATCCCACAAATGGAGAGGCTGTTTCCGCGATCCAACTCGTGATCACCAGGTCACAACGACTGGAGCCTTAACATCATTAAATGCTATACCTGAAACATATTGTTTACTTCCAAAGACTACTTCTCCTCCATGCCCAAAATCAACATACCCATCCTCCAAATAAAAACTTGGTTCGTGACCATAGACCCTACCCCTCATTGCAATACTGTCCTTATTGTAAACCCTGACCTATCCACCAAAGAAGATGGATGGCTTCATAAAACAGTTAGAGCACAGCAAAATCAATACACAATGTTGTTTTTGGAACTCCTTACAGGTACAGCTATCTTGATAAGGCGAATAAAGTACACTGAAATATTTTAGAAGGTAAAAATGGATAAAAATATGCCAAACAGCTTAGAACTCACCAAAAATGATGCAAAATGCTCAGATGTCATGACCGCATTAAAACCAACAACAGGCACCAATGCAGCTAACAATGTTCCTAAGACAACCTGCATTGGAAAAGATAAAGATTCTCAGTTACAATTGAAACTCTCCGCACCCCCGCTGTCATAATTACATATCCGTCATCCGTCTCCCAAAGACCAAAGCCTTCCCACATTTTCTCAAACTCTTTAAACTTGCAAACCACCCACATTTGCTGAGTTGAGTTTCGTTAAGCAGTAAAATTTATTTATGCCATTTACCGAAGTTTAAACATATGCTTTCTACATTCTCTGCGCTAAAACATATGTCACAATTGTTTTCGCCTTCATCAAATGTTTTGTGAGTGCACCAAAATACTTACAAGTGGAGCATACGCAATGTACAGCCGAGAAGAATAGCGACCAGTTACAATGCACAGAAGGACATGCATTGGAATAAGGTTGATAATAAAAGTATACCCTCCCCAAGAGCAAACCTGAAAGAGGACATGATAAGCTGAAATATAAATCAATACAATTAGAAAGGGCATTGGAAGCATTCGATAAAAAAATCCTACCATGTAAAAGTACGCTAGGGCATTTAAAGTGGCATAAAAAAGGGATCCTGTATTCAACGTCTGCATGTAGCAACCAAGGAATGTCAGGAAACAGTTCAATATATTACATATAAAACGATGCCGTAACATTCCAGCAAAGAAAGAAAAAGGATATCAACAGAAGTTCATTTGAGTAGGAAAGATAGCACCAAAGGCTTTGGGGACGCAATGACGTGATCAAAGTCTGACCTTTATATATAGATAGAAAGTGAAGATCAAAGCAAATATAGCTACAGCTTCATTGTCATAGCTTCCAGCCACAGATCGAGATATATAGGATGGAACCTGTGGAATAAAACATAGCAAAAAGCAGGTTGAGGCTCACAGATCAATTTTGCTCACTTACAGCAAACAAATTGTCAATGAAATGTTTATGAGGGTGAGAGTCTAAATACACTCTTTCGTCGACGGCATCTACCTATTTATTAAATGGAAACAAAGGAATATCACTACAAGCGTCACTAAAATTCGTGACTAGCGTGAGTCATTTCAAATTTAGCTACTAGCGTCACTAAAATAAACCACGAACAAAATGAAAACTAAGGAATTTCAAATAGGTATATTGGGCAGTGGGCAGGAAGTTAACTATGTACTGAAGAAGATCACTACATGCAAAAGATGATATTCAGAAGAACTGCAGAATTATTTCAAATTTAGCGACTAGAGTGAGTTTAATAAAAGATAAACCATGAACAAAGTGGAACTAAGGAATATCCACTATGAATATTGGGCGTAGGCAGCAAGTTGAAAAATGTACTAATGAGCCGTAAACCAAGGGAAGACCCTTAAGCAAAGTACTGCTTCACCCATACATCGCTGCTAAGTGAAAAAGTACACAGAGTCACAGACAACTATTTCTATTCAAGAGAAAAAAATTCAAAAAATAAAAGACCATGAATTAAAGATGAACGGTTGGAATCTTATTTTATTTTGTTGAAGTCAAGATAAACTGGTTACTATAAATTCTTTGGAAACATAAATTGCCCCTATCCACTCGAAGATTAAATAATGGTACATGAACATGCTAACTCGTGATAACAGAAGGTGCAGGTCATAAGTGGAAAATGTGGCACAAAGTTTCGAAGTTCCATAAATAAAAAAACAAAGGTAAAGGTAAGAAAACCCAGCATAGAATTTACCATGCCCAAAAGAAGTGCTGCAGTCAGTCCAGCACCAGTGCCTTTAACTTCCTACATACAGGGGCAATTGGACACGATTGACAAATCTCAGTTTGTGGAAGATTCACAACATAACAATGAATCAAAAGGTTATAAAATACATGTTCCAGAACACACAAAAAAATATAAACCAGAAAATGAACCTTGGTAAGCAGGAAGGTAGCCCATGCTGCAATAGCAGAGAATACTGGAGCTGTAAATACGCAAACAGTTTCCACGGATAGAGGAATATTCAAAGAGTTCAGTATCCTGCCAGATTCCAAGGATAGAGGGATATTCAAAGTCAGTCTCACCAAAAACAACTGAAGCAAGACTTAGAGCCTGTTTGGGAGCCAAATTTTCCCATTTTCCCATTCCCATTTTTCCATTTTGGCTGTTTGGGAGACACACCTGAGAACTCGTTCTCTGGGAATGAGTTTTGCAAAATGCACAATCTAGAGCAGAAGTGAAATGAGGTTGAGAGAAGCTTTTTGACTTCTCATCTTCCACTTTTTCCATTTTGATTAACAAAAAGACCTACATAATGTATTCTGCGCATATCTCCCAAACACTAATCCTATTTCAAAATGCATTCTACACATTTCTCCCAAACACTCATATCAAATCCAAAATACATTCTTACCATAATCCAAAAAGCCAGAAAGCCAAAAAGTTCAAAATGAGGCTCCCAAACACCCCCTTACACCCATACACCTTTTTACTGTTTTGTAGTACAGGCAAACCAATACTACAGGTAACTATCATCCATTTACAAAAGACACAGAAAATGAGTGTTAATCTCCAGTCAAAAACTCAAATACGCACCACCACATGGTCCCAGCTGTCAATGTCAGTCCAGGGTAAACAGTTCCACCAATGACACGCCCAAGAGGATACCTTAGATCAAGTCAAATAAAGGGTTACTATTTCTCATTAAACAATTCTGTATAGTAGAATTAGGTAAACACGCATTTCACTACGTGAATGATCACCACTTGAATAACAAAATTACCAAGTCCGATCGTCAAACCAGTTCCAAAAGTCGTATATTCCATTCTTTGTGAGATACTGAAATCAGAAAACAAAGTTGTAATCTTCAATATGGATCACAATTGTTAGTGATCAAGGACATATTAAACAAAGCAATTAAATAAACTGAAGCATGCATTAAATAAATTGTTATCGACTCAAATACACATTGGTCATATTTGAAGAAATCATGTTACATTGCATTTTCTACAACACTAAATCTACCAACTAAATCCTACTGAAATACGACTAGAAGACTTGCAAATCAGAGTAAATGAGTCAATGCTCTTTTAGGGAAGAAAGACGGAGGGAAGCATTAGAGTCAAAAGGCTTTAGGATAAGTAGCAGTAAGACTAAGTATATGGAGTGTAAGTTTAATGGTACGAAAGTGCTCTTGTAGAACGAGTAAGGATTCAAGATCAGGAGATACCACAAAGTGATCGTTTTAGGTATTTAGGTTCTATTTTTAGCAAAGATAGCGAGATTGCAAATGATGTGACTCGTAGGATCCAAGTGGGCTCAGGTGGAGGAACGCTACTGGTGTAATATGTGACAAAAGGATACCTACATGACTGAAAGGGAAATTCTATAAAAATGCCATAAAACCAGCGATGCTTTACGAGACAGAATGTTGGCCTAGCAAGAAACAACGAGTAAGATGTGTATAACTGAGATGAGAATGTTGAGATAGATGTGTGGTTAGACTAGAAAAGATAGGATTAGAAACAAAACCGTTCGTGTGAGATGGTGGGTGTAGCACCTAGAGAGGAGAAGTTGCAGGAAAATAAACTAACGTGGTTTGGACATGTCTACCGTAGACCTGTAGATGCATTAGTTACGAGAGTTGATAGAATATATTTGGGTTGCAACGCTATGAGGAGAGGAAGACCCAAATTGATATTAAATGTTGTGGTCCGCAAGTATATGAGTTCTCTAAATCTCATTGAACATGTAGACCTTGATGGAGCTCAGTGGAAAAACAGGATTCGTTTGATTAGGACACAATGCTAAGTTTGGTTTGGTTTGGTAATGCTCTTCTAGGGGCTCACTTGAAGGTGGGTATATGAAGTGAAAAAAACAGAATTTAACTACTCGTGACAGGTTATTTTGCTTGCAATTGTTACCAATCACCACCAAATAGGTTGTTGTACCTCGAGATATGTATGTGCAATAACCTCCTCCAATGGATTTACTAGCTCATGTGTGGAGCTGCACTGACTACAGCCTCTATCAGAGATGAAGCAAAATGGACGTAGAACATTGTAGCCTTGAGAACTTTTGTGTGGAGAGATGCAGTAGAGGATTATATGGTGTGATTTTCGGCTTAGTCACATTCCCCTTCAGTAGGATCTCCACCCCGCTCTGAATCTTGTGAATTTTAGTAGTTTATGATGATTTTGGAGGATGCTTCGACGCTCGCGTGCAATTGCACTCGTACTCGCACTCCCACCCCCGCTCGCTCACACGCATTATGTAACTTAGATTTTGGGCTATAAGTCAAAGTCCAAACACAGAAGCTGTGTCCCTAAACCGAAAATACAGAAGTGCCACAGCGCGGTTGGCTTATATCTTGCGGACTATGAAAAATCAATACCATGGAAAAGAAAAATGATTTCAAAAGAATCAAACCTGAGTGACTCTGTAATTGAAGTAAGGATCGAACTCGTGAATAACACTCTCGTACTTTATAACCTACAGCAATGAAATTCACATCCATAAAGCTGTCAATACCCAATTTGAATAGCATTGAAATGAAAGATCCAAAATATGTGAATTAGCGTTCAATCACGGGTAAATGAAAACAGTAAGAGTGTTTACAGAGAATAGACGGATCGAAAATGCAAGAACGCCGATCAGGAGAAGGATGAATGCTGAGAGCACGTTTCCGAATGCGAATCGAAGACTCGACGCTTTGGCGTCCTCTAAGGCCGCCATTGACGGTTACTCCGAGCTCTGAAACAGTGGAGAGAGAGATAGAGAGGGTTTTTGTAGGTCGTGAGATCAGTTGTGGACGAAGAGAAGACTTTGTAGGAGACAAGCTGGTGGCCTGAAACTACGACATTAGCCCTAAATTACTTTAAATTGTCATTTCAGCCCTAACTTGTTTTGCCCTTTCTTTTCTATACCCCAAAAAAACCTACTTTGCCTTAATCAGGAAATTTTTTTCAACTAGGTTTGGACAAAATTTCTTTTATATGTAATTTTCCAAATTATACGTTTATTTTTTGTTGATTGATAGTTTATCTCGATGAAATAAACTTAAAATTTTTTAAAAAATGGATAAAAACTGTAAAAAGTTTACCAATTATGAACTTATAATTCATACAAAATTTATACAAAAATACACAAGTACATATAAGATGGAAAATGTTAAGAAAATTATTTCAATATAAATTCAATCTAAACTTCTCTTTGATATCGTGTACCATTTATTAATTTATCATAGTCTAAATTGATGACGGGAGTTAATATGTGAAGAACTGCCTCGTGCCACATGCTAAAAACATGCACAAGTTGAAATGCAGTTGCTTTCACATTTCCAACTCATCTACTCTATGCATGCATACCATTTTTTTTCCTTCTTCATCACATAAAGACCAACCTCATTATTGTATAGTTCCTCTATCCACCATATTGTTATGTTTTTTAATGTTATTACCTATTACTCCTACTTTATTTTCTGCTCTAGTTATTTATCCTTTCATGTCATAAATAGTCTCATTGTCCTCTACCTTTTCCGTGTGGCCCAATAATAGAACAAGTCATTCAACTTTACTCTATAACCCCAGCCATCGAAACCCTCTGTAAAGTTCATCAACCGAATACTGGTTTCTTGTGGTACTTTTGGTAAAGCAAACCTTATTGTGCATGCCCAGCTAATGAACCGAGTTTTATTGTGCATAGGTGTTGCTAATGTGTCTCACACCCATTCTCAATGAAATAGTATGCCAAATATGTCTCGTAATAGTTTATTAATTGTCTTATGGTTATCAGAGATATTGACTGTGTCGATGTCTATGAAAAGCTTTTTCATTGCTTTTATCCTAAAATCACGTCACATTTCTTGTAAACAATTTAGACTCAAAGGATATTGGCATTGGGTTCATTTTCAATTGTGGCCAATGCGGTATGGTAAGTGATAGAGGACAACATAGGGCCAAAGTTGAAGTGTAAAAGGGATAAACGTTGTCGGGTAAAATTGGTGGGTAGACAAATGGTGGTGACGTGTAATAAAAATAAGATTAAGTAGGGAAGTTCTACATTATTGGAATGGTTTATCGTGGAACAATTGAAGAATTTAAGGACTGGGTTTAAAAACCCAACGGTAGGAGGCGAATTAAAAAAATTCTAATAGTTGGGAGGGAAAGTGTATTCACCATTAACTTCCACAGCGCCTTGCCTAATTGGCCCTCAGCGTGAACTTCGTGGTTGGTTGGTTGGTTGGGACGGGGCATGATAGGAATAATTGGAGAATTGAAGTACCAAATTGAGGGGGGAAAAACTTTAAAATCCGAAGTTAGAATTATATGATACTTGGGAGGGAAAGTGTATTTACTATTTACTTCCTCAACGACTAAGCGTCACACGTTATTGGTCCGTGGCTGCTGGCACACCCAATAACCTGACTTGAATAACCATGCCACCACTTTCCTTGTTCCAGCACTACTACTGACAGTAATTCTAACTCGAAGCAAATAAAAATTACAGTAAGAAATACATTAGCACCTATTAAATTTGACGATGATTCAAATGTGGCACGCACAGAATCGGTCCTAAAATTCCAGGGCCCTAAGCGACTTTCAACAATGGGGCCTCTTAGAATTGATACATATATTATTTGTTCAAGTGTTTCAAAGATGCATTGTGGTGTGGTTGCTTTTGCAAGGAGTTCCATTGGAACCCAGACGTCAAGGCTTTGATTCACGCCGCTAGCAGTATTACTTGCATTTTTGTGTACAAGCTGGTGGGAAAAAAAAAGTAGAAGGCAAGGGTTGAACACGCAATCTGTTTATTGTAAGCCCAGAGTCTTACCACTGAGCTACTAAAGCCTTATCTACACAATATTTAGCATACATAATATTTAATATATTCCGTGATTTGGGGACTCTATTATTTGGTTGAAAATTGGGGGTCCTAAGCGACCGCCTTGTCAATCTATGCCAAGGGCACACACTAGATGAGACAAGGTAGGGCAATTGGGCATTGTATTACCGAGACAACCATTAGCAAGGTTTCAATCCTTGACACGGTGGTACTACTACTCCAGTAATGTAATTTGTATTCTTTCAATATTTTGTTTAAATATGGCACTAGACGAGACACAAAGATAGGGCAATTGGGCATTGTATTACCCACACAATCAGAGGAGGATGAGTGAACCCCCTGAAATTTCAGATTTTTTTTTTTTTTTCTTTAAGAAGTTTTCTGGAACCAAGCAAGTTTAAAACCACATAAAAAAAAAAAAAAAAGCAAGTTTAAATGGAATTGTTGATGGGCTTCTTTTTTTAAAAGGATCAAACAAATGTATGGGCTTTGCTTTTGACTTAGTGGGCTATTGCCTGTTGGCCCACTTATGAGTATTACAAATGCCACTAGGCATTAGCAATTCTCCACCTCTCCATAGAGGAGCAGGGGAGTACAAATTTGTTCACCATCACCTAATGAGAGTGAACAAAACCTTCATCCTGATTGGTTGAAATGGTGTAGGGTCCACAGGATCAATACACTTTTTGGTAAGCATGACATACCAATAACGTTGTAGGCTCCGAATGTGGATCAACCACAAAATTAAAAGGGATCAAGAGCCCACATTGTAACATGTTTTCCTGTAAAATGTTTTACTTATTTTTCCTTGTTTGGCTGCATAAAGGGAGGGTAAAATAGATTTCAAAGTCAAGTATTTTCCCTCATGCAGACACAAACACCTTGTTTGGAAAGATTTTTGAGAATCGGTTCTCAAAATCCTTCATAAAAAAAGAGGACAGAAAATCCATTGGAAAAACCGAATAAGAGAAGATTTTCGAAACCAGATTCCGAAAACCCAAACGAACAAGCCCAAATGTTTTTTCTTCCAAAATGACGCAAGTTGTTTTCCAATTTCGAATTCCTGTGCTTCTAGCCTTCCACCAATCCTATGTTTCCCGAATTTGGGGCCACTTGGAGCTGTCCAATCGTTACGTACGGTTGTAAGCAAAAATATTTCCTTTGTTGCTTCCAGGCTCCTCCAGGCTTCCACCAATTCTATGTCCAGAAACTTTTGGGCTTGTTCTTCATAATAATTTTAGAGTGAATCAAATACCAGAAAACAGAAACGAAAAATTTATTTTTAAGTAAAATTGTTTTACATAAAATATTATACTTTGTAAAACATTTTACATCAAAATAAACGGAGCCTAAAAATTAAACGCGAGATTTTCACAATTTTGTAGTTGATTTTAGTGGCAGAGTCACGTTTTCCATTGTAATGTTCCTAATGGGATCAAAACAAGTGATAAATGGAATTGGATGTTAAGATATTGCCACGAGATTGTTTTTTGCTGAAGTACTAAATTTGGCTAAGTTTCCCAAAAGATTTTATGGAAAATTTCATTTTAGCACCCAGATTTTATGGGATCTCATAAAATCTGGGTGCTAAAATGGGAAATCTCATAAAATCAACGGGTTGATTTTATGTGATTTCCCATAAAAAATTTTGGCAAACTCAGCCTAATGTTAATGAGCAGTCTCTCTCGGTTAAGGGTGCACACTAACCCGGTGGCCCGCCCAAACCAGCCCGATTTTTTTTGGGGTTTGGGATATAAATTTAGGTCTATAAGGTTGGGCCGGGTTGATATTTAAAACCCGATTTATTAATGAGATGAGTTTGGAAAAATCCTTAAGACCCAGCCCGGCCCAGCCCAAATATAATATTATTACTTTTTAATATAATATATATATATACTCGTACTCCCGTAGAAAACAAGAGTGATAGGAGGAATTTTTTGCATGTCAAGCTTTATGAATGTTTGAGAGTTTCACTTTATGAATGTTTGAGAGTTTCACTTTTTGAACGTTTTTATTGCCTTTTAAGAGGCTATTTAATTATTAAAATCATAATGTTTTATGGGTTTATTTCTTAATAGTATTGCGAGAACATAAGATTTTAAGTATTTCCAGTTGTGAATTGTAATTTGTGATCATTGTAGTTGATTTATTTATATTTGTGATATCATGCTTTATAAAAATAAATGGACTTGTTAGGCGAGTATGAAAAATAAACTTTAATTGGATTGGGTATGAGAATATAAAATGAAGCCCGATTCTTAATGGGCCAAATTTGAGCATATACAAGTCTCGTTAGTATTTAGTGTAAGCCCGATCCGAGGTATGTGCACCCTTACTCTCAGTACCATTGGAGATTCGAAGAGCATGAGCCGAATTCTCGATTCTTATCGTGCATGCGGGCCGAAAATAGTTGGCTAGGTGGGCTAACCATGCCATGTCCCTGGTCAATCCATCCACAAAAGAAAGGCCTTTTGTAAGTACAGAATCAGAAGCCACTAGAACTCGAAAGGATTTTAGCCATCACTTCATTTTCATTCCACGAAAATGTTCACCACGCAAAACGACAACTTAGCATAGTACACTTTTTGTCAAAGATGGAGCCAGAGGGGACAATTGGACAATTGGTGGTGGCCGCCACCACAAGGTTTCTAAAAAATAGAATTATTACATAGAAAATAAAACTTTATCCCTGAATTATATAGATTCGCCTTCACTAAATTTTTTAAGTATGTATATTTTCGCCACCACAAAGGCAAAATTTTAGCTCCGTCTTTGCTTTTTGTCGAAATTATTTTTTCAAAACAGGGGAGAACTTGGTCTGAGATGGTCCGGTTATTTGACAAAGTCTATAATTGAAACGTAAAACTTCAACGTTATTCCATCGATTTGAACTTAAAACTTCTGCTTACTACTCACGACCATTTAAAGCTTTGAGCTACAGCTCAGGTACTCACCCGGTTGGATGGATTTGGGATTTCCGTGGTAAGCTAAGTTACTACATCCCCTTAATGATCTGAATTGTAATGACTTAGCTCACAATTGAGCTCCAAAAAGGATAATTTTTTCTTCCTCTGAAATATGCGCTTGCTGAGTTCGCATCATCATTCACGACTCCGATCCACGGGGGAGACAGAGAGATACCAGGGGAACAATTCTTCTCGCCATCATGCAGTGATTTGGAGCACAAGAACAAAAAATCGCTCCACACACGAACTGTCATAAAAGTTGTTTTTTAATTTATGTATTTTGAGATAATGACATGTCTTTTAAATCGCAATAAGTCAATTTAAAAATAAACCAACTTGGGGAACAAAGCTCTTAAAAGTGTGTTTGGAAGGTTTGTTTTCACTTAATTAGCCATTCTTTTTTCTTTTTTGTTCGTCTTCTCTGAAATTTTGTTAGATTTGCGTTATATTTTTTTGATTAATCATCCGTTTTGACGAGATGAGTTTAAAAGTAAAAAAATATTATCAAAAGCAAAAAAACTCACTAAAGTACTAAACAATTGTCTTTTTTTTTTTTTGTCTAAAATGTCATCGTATATTAATTTTTTTCAACTTCGATCAACATTTTTATACTTTTCCTGATTTTTCTCATTAATACAAATGATTAATCCTAAAAATTAATAAAAAAATTACGACAAAAAACTAAAAAAATTAAGGAAAATAAAAAATTCGTTTAAACAAAAAGGGTTTAGGGCTGTCCAGCAAATCATCCGATCAGCTCAATCCGTCCAACCCGATCCATCCGTTAACCCATCCATGAATGTAGCGGATGGTTCCGGAACGAGAATCCTTGTCTGGTGGTTGTGGATATGGTTCGGATCGGGTTTAATCCGCTCGATCCGCCCAATAATCATTCTTTAATCTATCAAATCCGCCCGATACAGAACCGATCCATCTGTATGTCACATACGGATGGTTTTGGATCTTACAAACCATAATCCGCTCTGAGCAGTTCGGATCAAATCCGTAGCCGAACCGGCCGGACCCGATCCGTAGACATCCCTTCTACAATAAGCAAATAAGAACACAAATTCCACAAAAAAATACAAATTTCAGTGTATATTTTATACTTTTTAATTTATCTTCGCACATTTATATATATATTTTTACACATTTCAATATATTTTTTAAAATTTTAATGACAATTTGAGTTGATTTTAAATTTTTCTGAAAAAAATATAAAAATACTCTGTACGTGCTTTCCTGTCCTGAAATCTATCTTGACTGAACTACTATGATTGAGCTTTTATAGTCTTTGGCAAAAGCAAGGCAAAAAGCACTTTTACACAAGTGGACGTGGATGGGAAATTTTGTGCGCAGAGAATCGTCCTTTTTTCGTACTTTAAATCGGTAAAATCCACTCCATTGCTTTGGGCTAAGGACCATACAACCGTTAGATCTCCACCAGCTTTTTCGTGCCGCGCAATGGAAAACTTCTTTGTTAAGGTTTCATTTTCATCCCATTTTCAAAAAAAAAAAATCAAAAAAAATCTTTCTTTTCCCAATCGTTTTCAACTTTTCGCTATCCATTCATTATTCTCATTATCTATCTCTCTCTCTACTTATTAACTCATTATTCTCATTTCTAAAACCCAACAAAAGACTATCCCAAAAATTCTTCTAAAAAATTTCTCTTCAAAACCTATCCAAACACAATGTTTTGGCATAAAAAGTTAAGTCAATTTTTTACTACTCCCCCACGTCCCTATTTTATGGTCCCTTTTGGGATTCCAACTAAATAAGAAAACACAATCATTTCACTTTTCAAAATCTATTTTTTTCATCTTACCTTTCAATCATTACATTTTCTTACTTTTTTAGTAGTACTAATTTCAAAAGGAGGAGTAAAATAGAGAATTCATTACATATTGCCCATTTAGTTTTGAAATGGGATAATTTTTTTGGGGCAGCAAAAAGTGAAAACTGAGACTATAAAATGGGGATGTAGGGGGTACTTTTTGGTACTTAAAAAGTCACCAAAGAGCAAAAAAAAGCTACCTTAACTTTTTAGGCCAAAACACACCTATGTATATCTTGGACACCACAGTATAGGGGATATGTTTATGAACAGATTTAAGGGGTGTTCCACTAAGAAGTTTTTACAAACAATTGGCTTTTCATATTTTTTTTTTATGTGATATATTGAAAGAGAATAATTTTTCTTGATTTTGAAAAAATTATTTTTTCTAAAAACTGAGTAAGTGGAACATCCATTAATATCGTCTTGTGTACTCCTACAGTATACGGCCATTTTGGAGCCAAATTATTGGACTCCCCACCTTCATATCCTTCAAACAAACAAACAGTTGTAAGAGCGTTTTCTCTTTTGAGTTCATCATCGCGTTTATGGGGCCCACGAAAATTTAAGGTGTGTTGGACACACCACTTTACAGTGTTCTCGGAGCATGTTTGGGAGACCCGGGGCCTATTTGGCCGCCTGCTTATTGATTTTTCGGTTTTCCCTTTTCAACTTCTTGTTGTTTGGCCGCATGGAAGGAAAACAACTTCTTCCAAAACAACCTATCCGTTTCTCTCTTTTGAAGCCAGAAGTGAGAAGTTGGTTTTCACCTACTTTTTGATTTCTACTTCTCCTTTTCACTTTCCAAAACACATTCTGCACATTCTCTCAACCACTCCTCCCACATTCAAAATTCATTCTGACCAAAAGCCAAAAATCAAAAAAGCCAACAAGTCAAAAATCAAAAGATGAAAAGTAGGCTCCCAAACACCCTCCTATTTTGTATTTTTTCATTTTTGTTTTTGCATTTTGCCTGTTTGGACAACAGATTCTCAAAACTCATTCATTATTTTAGACTTTAGAGAGGAGAAGTAAAAAATGAGCTTTTTAACTTTTTCTTATTTTTCACTGTACATATCTCTCAAACACTACTCCTGTTGCGAAATGCATTCTGTACATTTCTCCCAAACACTCATTTCAAATTCAAAATATATTCTAACCATAATTCAAAAAGCCAAAAAAATTGAAAATAAAAAGCTAAAGATGAGGCTCTCAAACACCCCCTTGGAAGGAATAACGAAATTTCTTAATCGAGTTATGAAATTAAACTAACTTGAATAATGAAAAACTACCAATCGCACAAACTTGGAAGAAATAAATAATAACGCTCGACACACAAATTTACGTGGAAAAACCCAAAACGGAAAAAAACCACGGGAAGGAATCATGCACTATAACCATTGTGTGAATACAAGAGATCTTACTCAGTGTTCGTGTATCCTCACCACGAAGCCTAAAATCTACTTGTCGAATCCACGTTAATCACACCTCTGCATGATTGCCGAATCTTGAATCCTCAAGCCTTCCAACTGATTACCTTCCGAACTCCACGAAAGGACTTTGTGCTGTAGAAGAGTGTGTTGATCTGAGAAAACCCCTCGAAGATGATTGTAAGTATCAAAGATTCATCCGATCTTTTGTAGTTTTTCGAGGTTCATACAAACCCTAGCCGCCGAAAGAGATGGAGAGTGAAATAAAGTCTGCTAGGGTTATCCACAGCCAAGGTACATATTTTCGACCTAATAGGTCATATAAATAGAGTACCGATGGGCTGAAAACTGCTGTGGGCCGTTTGAACATAAAACGCCTATTTTGCTCGAGCAAAATGAATCTGCCTTGAAATCTGCTAAGCAATGAAGGCCAATGTTGCTTGGAGGAATGTCTTGACTAAAAACTAGCGCACTCAAGTGGAAAAACAAAAATTACAATATATGCGATTCTTTTCCACATCTTAAAACAGACGCTCTAAAATAATATAAGGATTACAACTCAATAAACTGGGGAGTACAATGTATTTTGGTCATTGACGTGCCAACCCAAAAAGGGAGCTCGGCTTATGGAGCTTACAGTAATGGGCCTCAAAAAAGCAAATGAGTAAACCATTTACAAAAATCAACATATTTTCATTTTGTTAAAATGATGATTTTCTCATTTGCTAAAATCACCTATTTTATTTTATGGATTTTCCATTTTAGCAATGTGAAACAAAGCTTCGATAGTGTAAGAATTCATATCCGCCTAGAATAGAGTTAAAATTACTCATATAAGTTTTCCAAAATAAGTCATGATAGAATGTTCCACTAAGGACTGAGGAGTTTTTAGAAAGAAAGAAAAAACTAGCTTTGTTACGGTTTTTTATGTGATGTATTGTGAGAGAATGATCTGTTTTGGTTTTGGGAAGAACTTATTTTTTCTAAAAACTGGCTTAGTGGAACACCTCTCAAGTAGAGTTTTCTATTTTTAGCACCAAATACTAAAAGTTTAATTTTCATATACAGTAAGTGTTAACAATTAAATGGCTAAAAGTCAATTTGTTTTTTATTACTAACTAAAAGTTAAATTATTAAAAGTCAATTTTCCCTCATATACTACCATTGCTAAAATTACCTTAGTGCTTTTAGCAAATAAGGGGTGAGAGTTTAGCAAACAGAAAATTCAACCAAAGTCATTATTTAATTTTTTCCGTGTTAGTTTTGTTTTAAGCTAAAAGTCATCCATTTGATAAAATCATTGGGTGGCGATTTTATCAACATTTGCTTTTTACTCTAATAGGAATAAAGTGATCTTATTAACCTCACTAAGGCCTCATTCCACTAAATCAAGTGGCAAAAAGCTAGCTTATTGTATTTTTCGAGACATGTCATCCCCTCACAATGCATCACATAAAAAACCAAAAAAAATAACGCATATTTCAAGCTCTCACATAAAAAAACAAAAAAACCAAGTTAGTGGCACACCCCCTAAAACTCAACTTTTATGGATTTTCACATTTTAGCAAATGAGAAACAACTCCCTAGGCCTTATTTCCTATAAAATTTTATGGGAAATCTCATAAAATAAGGGAATTGATATTGGCACTCCCCAAATTTCAAAAAATGTATTAACAAAAATTATATAAAAGTATGTGAAGATAAATTAAAAAGTATAAAATGTACATTGTAATTTGTATCTTATTTGCTTATTGTTGAAGAACCCTTTTTTGTTTAAACAATTTTTTTATTTTCCCTATTTTTTTTTTAGTTTTTTGCCGTAATTTTTTTTATTAATCATTTCTATTGATGAGAGAAATAAAAAAAAAAGTATAAAAATGTTGATAAAAGTTGAAAAATGTTTATATACAACAACATTTTAGACAAAAGAAAAAAAGGATAGTTGTTGGATACTTTAGTATGTTTTTTTTGCTTTTTATAATAATTTTTTACTTTTAAACTCATCTCATCATAACGAATGATTAGTCTAAAAAATATAACACAAATATAATAAAATTTCAGAAAAGACGAATAAAACACAAAAAACCAAAAAGAATGGCTAATGCGCAATAAAGAAACTATGCGTATATCTATGGTTTTCTCATTTTGCTATAATCAACTCATTGATTTTATAAGATTTCTAAAATGGGAAACATGGCCTATATTTGTTGTACACCAAATATACACATCTTGTGTTGGATTTATTTTGAGGTCCCATGTAAATGATTGGAGCCATTTAATTTATTTTAAAGGAAAAAATATACTTGTGAGTCCCATTTGTACCTTAAAATATACTTTTACAAGTGAGACCCATAAGTGTATTTTTTTGTACGTTTAACGGGTGCAATATTGTTGCACCCGTTAGCATTTCCCTATTTTAAAGTATGTTTTAGGCGTTTTTGTAAAAATAACTCATTCAAATATCGGTGAAGATTTCATCGATTTTCATCCTGAATTCATCGCGATAAGAGTTTGGAGGAATCGATCAAATTTTTACAAAACTAATTTTACCATTATCGGATTATTATGTGTTTCATAGTGGTGTATTGGTGATGTGTAATCTTCTCGGGAGCCAAATTATTGGTTGAGGTCATCTCCGCGTTCATGGGGCCCATGACAATTTACCAAGAAAAAATATACATAATTGATCCAGAATTAAAAAATTAATGGTCCAAATTCATCTGAAGTGAATCACCTGGAGTGAATTTGGGCCATTAATTTTCAATTTCTCGATAAATTCTGTGTATGTTTTTCGGGCACTTACTTAGACATTCTGTTTAAGGTGTGCTGGATACGCCACTTCACAGTGCCTACAGCGTCCCTGTTTCCTATATTTACACCCACTGTCCCAGTTGAATAAACATGCCACCCACTTTCCTTTTCTTCACCGACTCTCAAGCGGGAAATTTCAATTGACCACCGGAGAACCGCCACTCCTCAATCGGAAAACCCCACCCCCAAACAAAACAAACACCACAGAACCCTCCAATTTCACCTCAAAACCTAACAGACAATGTCCAACTCTTCCCCTTCCACTCCAACTGTACTCCCTCTACCCCCCTCCGTCGAACAATTGATCCAAAGAATATGTGAGGAGCAATGCCAGACGCCGCCGGACGCTGCGCTCCGATGGCAACTCGGTCAGCTAGGGGAAGAAGCATCTCTTGTAATACTCCGACAGATCTCTGCCCAAAAAATTAGTAAAAGCTTGAACGGGTTCATATGGTTCATGGTCAGGAAATTTCGTAGTGATCAAGAAACTGGAACTACCCTTTCGTCTCCTTCGAAACGGATCGCTCTCAGCCCTAGCCCCCTTAGTTCACCGAGTAAGTTATAAGTTGTAGCCCTTCTTTTTTGTTTCCTCAAAGCTTTGGTGTGTTTTGGACGTGTTTAAGCTTATTCTACTGTGTTATTCTTGGAAGTTTAAATTTAGGACCGCTATACCCGATTTTTGTTTCGTAACTACACTTTAAACCGTTACGTCGTAGCACGAAACCGATATGTTTCTTCCCGAAATGTTTTGTATACGAAGAACTTGCTTCAGTTTCCCGTTCATAGATGGGATTTATATCAAGTGTTTCGTCCATTTTTTTCTACGGGCGCAGATGGTTTGAGTCCTCACTCACCAATCTCAAAGCATCCGCTGGTCTGGCTCTCTTCAAGTTCAGGGAAGGCAAGCATTAGCGGATACAGTCCCCAGTTAGAAGCACAATTTGTTATTATGCAGGATCTCCATTTAGAAGCACAATTTTAAAATCATGCAGGAGCTTTAGGGGGTGTTTGGGCGACGTGGATTTGCATTTTCAACTTTTGATTTTGGGATTTTGGGTGTTTGGGCACCAGTTTCTGAAAACCCATTTTCCAGAATGAATTCTTCATTCTTCATTCTAACGTTTAGAAGCAGAATCCAAGAATCAACTCCCACCCTCCTTTTCTCTTTCTCATTCTCATTCTTACAAAACTCATTCTATACATTTCTCTCAAACACTCCTATCAAATTCAAAACTCATTCTGGCCATAATCCAAAAAGCCAAAAAGCTAAAAAGTCAAAAATGAAAAGCTGAAAAGTAGGCTCCCAAACACCCCCTTACTCATTTTGTATTCTAATTTTCTCCTAAGGACCAAAAGACCTACTTAATTACCCTTGACTCTTTATTTATTCGGAATGCTACTGTAATACTAGTAAATAACTAAGGTTAACACAGTAGAATATCAATTCAAATATATTTTGAGAATGGCTTATTTGTATGAATGGTCCCCAAAGTATTAGCGAAGTGTCAATTTAGTCCTCAATTTATAAATCGTGTCTATTGGATCCCAACGTTTACAATGCGGATTTAAATGGTCCCTAGAGCTAATTCCGTCCAAATTAACCGGAGGGACATTATTGTCAACCTTCGTCCAAATGGTCCCTTCTCCCTCCTCAACCCTAAACAACTCAAAGCCATTCAATCCCTCCACATCCCCACCTCCAGAGACCCCTGCTCTCCTCATCCCAACCCCACCAGTATCCTCACCGACTTAACCCTCTCTGCCATTGCCGGCCGTCAATGCCAGCAGCCCTTCGATCGTACTATCGAACAAATTAACCTCAAATTTCGCACCACCACCACTTTCAACTCACCACCTCCGACCAAACCGACCACCACCACAGCCAACAAATTAGAAAGGCCATAGCAGCGATAGAGGCACATTGAAGCCATCTGCCGCCGGTGCGGCCGCCCACCTGGCTCTAAAACCTTGGTGGGCGCACAGGAGCAGGTCATCGGTGGGTCTCCTTTTTGCTGCGGGAATGGTTAATCGGGTTGCAGCGTCATGTAATAACCCGTCGTTTCATCGGTTGCTGGTCGTGGAGGAGGAAGAGAGAGTTGTCGTCTCCGGTAGGGTCTGGTGGCGGAGGAGGAGGGGATGAGGTTGTTTTGGGGTTAGATGTACTGGTTCATTACTGGGCAAAAAAAAAAAAAAAAGATGTACTGGTTCATCTCTCTCTCTCTAGGTGGTATGAAAACATTTTGGATTCTTGTAGGTAGTGGGACTGCTGCTGATTTTCTATTTTTGATTCTCGATCTTGCCTTGTTTTGGGATTTAAATCCATAATACTAGAACGTGGATAGAGAATAAGAAAATAGCAGCACAGTCATGGACCAAAGTAATTTTCCTAATTGATAGGGTTCTTTTTTTTTTTTTTCTTTTTTTCGTAGTTGTTTTAAAAATAGGCAAGGATAAAGTAGGAGAATGGGGATTTGACAATAATGCCCCTGCCTTTAACGGTTAATTTGGACGGAGTTAGCTCTAGGGACCATTTAAACCCGCATTGCAAACATTGGGGATGCAATAGACACTATTTGAAAATTGGGGACCAAAGTGACACTTCGCTAATACTTTGGGGACCATCCGTACAAATAAGCCTTTTGAGAATTGTCATCGCAAACCTATTGCAAAATACTCCATATTCTGTATATAGTCTCTAACACTCTAGTGATTCATAATTATTCTGACCATGATTGGAAAATTAACAATTTGGGAAGGAAAAAAAATCCCCAACGCCCCTATATTGCGGCGTTCAAAGAGAGCAAATCTATTCACTCTCGCTTTGTTCACCCTCGACGAGGGTATACTCATTTTGTAACTTAATTTGATGATCAAAATCATTCATTATGTCCAAATTCACTTGTTAGGAGGCCACACAAAAATTTAGTCCAATAAGATATAAGTAAGTATTTCATCTAGAGTTTTATTTATTTTTATTTAAAATTCTCGCTAAAAAACTTAAACTTTTACCTCAATAGCTTACTAATATTGGATTGAAGTCAATTTACTCCAAATCAACGGTTTTGCTTCTTGATATGTATAGAGCATGTTTTGTAATGAAGTCGTGTTTAGTTTTCTACTGTGTTGGCTTGGTTATTTATTATTATTACCAATAAATAAGGTTTGTTCCACACCAATTGACTTCTCAATTTAGTCCAATTTTTTGGTTTTGTCTTTATTCAATATATTAATAAGGTTTATCATTTTTTTGGAGAAAAATAAATTTTCCCGTATTTTAAGCATTTTCTGGTATTTTAAATATTTTCCGTTTGCCACATAAGTATTTTCCGTCATTAATTTGACGGAAGGGCAAAATTGAAATTCGTCTGAAACTATAAGGACGAAATTGATACAAAATATTTTGCAAAGACGAAATTGAAACTTGATGTATTTTGTAGGGACTAAAACTGTAGATAAGCCGATATTTTATAATTTATCCTCCCATTTGTTCAACTTTTGTACTTTATGAGAGAATCCTGGAGGGACCCATCGTCTATTTTATTCCAAATTTACTTTTAGGTCTCCATTTGACTCCAAATATGGGGACCCAAAAGTAAATTTGGAGATCAAATATCTAAAAAGTATGATGCGTCCCTCCAAGATTCTCTCATAAAGTACAAAAGTTAAAGAAATGAGAGGATAAATTACAAAATATCCGCTCAATATGTCCCATCCATTCTCCATTTGAAAATTTTGGAGCATAGATCCAAAGATTTATACTCCGTGGATTCAATGGATATTAAAGTAACTTTTTCAAGTTTTCTGTTGAGTGGTGTTTGACTCTGATACCACTTGTCGTATATTGGAGAAACTTCTCTCACAGCCTTCCTTTCGCTCTCTTTAGGCTTTGTTCGTTTTGGTTTTTGAGAGCCGATATTTTCAATTATTATCCCTATTGTTAAATCTTACTTTCATTTTTCTCTCTATCTCTCTCTAATCATTAATACCTATTTTTTTAATTATTATCCCTATTTCTTTCCTAATCATTACAAAAACCAAAACCTAAACAAAAAACAACCTTAAACTCCTCTCACCCCATGCGGCCATTTGAGGAGATGGGTGTTTTATTAAAGCCCTGTTCCACTAATTTCAAAAAAAATTAAAAAGCCAATTTATTCCTAAAACTGAGACAGCCACTCTCTCACAATACATCATATAAAAAATCGTGAAAAGCCAAAAAAATTAATAAACTACCTTAGCGGAACACCCCCTAAGTCAATTTTTTTTTAAAATAAATTTTCCGAAGAACTAAAATAGATTATTCTCTCAAAATACATCACAACAAATTTCGTGAAAAGCAAATTTTGTTTTCTAAAACTGCTTAGGGGGTGTTCCGCTAAGATTGGTTTTTTGATTTTTTGATTTTTTTATGTGAGAGCTCGAAAAACGCGTAGCTTTTTGTAGTTTTTTATGTGATGTATTGTGAGAGGATGACCTGTCTCAAAAATCGTAATAAACTGGCTTTTAGTTTTTTGAATTAGTGGAACGGGGCCTTACTAAAACACCCGCTTCTTGGTCGAGTTCATCACTACGCTCACGGGGCCCACGTCAATTTAAAGTGTGTTAGACACACCACTACACAGTGATCTCGGCCTTGTATGATTACTCTCCAAAGTATCCAATTGTATGATTGAAACGATGGCCCCAAAAAAGCAAAGCTGACGCCTAAATAGTGGATCATCAGCCTCGAATTTAAGAGGAGTTTCTAGGTGCCGAGAGGACACTATTCAACGCGGTGTCCGAGTGTATACATTTCAGTTGTTCAATCTGATTTAGAGAGAGAGAGAGAGAGAGAGAGAGGAGATAGAGTGGGAGAAATTGGGGCTGTCCAAAAGTGAAATTTAGGCGGTCCAAAACACTTTTGGATGGCTAGATGTGCGCGCAAAGACATCACGTACTGCCGCTCGGAATACAATTTTTTGTCAAAAATTATAAGTTAAAAAAATAATAGACAATGCTAAAAATAATTTCCAAAATTTGTTTTTATTCAATTTTTTCCGCGTCCATTAGAATTGTGTTTAATTTTTGTGACTCATAAGTTGTTCACAGTGAAAAGAATCGGAAAAGAATTTTTTTGAATTTACCAATTTTTTTGAAAAATGAACAACTTTTAGCACTTTTAATTTTTTTTTGACATTTACCCAATCATAAATAAAAAAGTATAGGTACACAACCAAAGAACTACAACTCAATCCACAACTCCTTACATACACGTGAGACCCATACATAATTATGGTGTGATGTATGATTCGGCTCCACTTATATTTGAGAGGTTATGGATTGGATTGTGATTTTTTTATTGTGTATGTATCATTTCTCATTTCTTCAATTTTTTAGTTATACACGACGAAACAAATCAATGAGTCAGAAAAATTTGACTCAAGGCGCAAATATTTTACTACTACTCCTAATAAAGACAAATTTTAAAAGTAATTTTGAATCCCGTTACTTTGATCTTATTTGGTTTGGTTTTTGGATAATATTTAAAGGGATAAATGAGATTGATAATTAAAAATAAGCGGTGATGATTGGAGAAAGATAATGAGAAATCAGAATAATAACTAAAAATAAAAATAATATTTTGAGAAAAATATAAATAATAATTGAGAAATAGTAATGTAAAAAATCAGTTTTCAAACCCAAAAGGGGCAATGTCTTTATTTTAGAAAACAAGCCAAAATGGGCATATAAATATGAGAAATGCTAACAGGTGCAGTGTTGCGCCCGTTAAGAGTACAAAAAAATATACTTGTGGGTCCCATTTGTACTTTTTCAAAGTACATATGTACTTTAAACTTTAAAAGTGTACTTTATAGCACAAATAAAATTTAATAAATATATCTTTTTTATACCATTAACGGGCGCATCATTGCGCCCGCCGTTAGCAAGACCCTATAAATATACCCCACTGTCCCAGTCCCAGTTAAGGAAAATAAACTATACAACCACAATTACCCTTTTCTTCACCGACTCTCAAGCGGGAAATTTCAATTGATCACCGGAGAACCAACAAAACCCACCACTCTTCAATCGGAAAACTACCACAAAACCCTCCAATTCCACCGCAAAATCTAACCGACAATGTACAACTCCTCCCCTTCCACTCTCCCCCCCTCCGTCGAACAATTGATCCAAAGAATCTGTGCGGAGCAATGCCAGACGCCACCGGACGCCGCGATCCGACGGCAACTCGTCCAGCTAGGGGAAGAAGCTTCTCTCGAAATACTCCGACAGCTCTCTACCCGAAAAATTATTAACTTCAGCGCGTACATAGCGCACATGATCAAGAAAACATCGAGTAAGTTATAAAGTAGTAGCATTTACCAAAAAAAAAAGGTTATAAGTAGTAGTAACCCTTCTTTTTTGTTAATTTCCTCAAGCTATGGTGTGTTTTGGGCGTGTTTAAGCTTCTTCTACTGTGCTGTTCTTTGAAATTTTGTTAATGCTATGCTTTTCCTTTTTGTGTTTTTTTCGAGTTAAAACTATTTCTGGTTTGAAAAAAGCCTCACCTTTTGCGTTTTTTTCCGAAAGGTTTTGCCTTTAAGGAAGACCAACATTCCGATTCCTCTACTGGGAAAAAATGGAACCTTTGTATGAAAAGCTAAAGAAACTTCGCCAAGACCCCATTTCACTATCTCAATCGGTTTTAGGAAAGACAGTTACTCTCTCACGATATCACATGAAAAGCAGACAAAATTTCAAAAAAACTTCCTAAATGTTTCTGAAAATTATGAAATGTGACTGTTTCAGACATCTTAAACATAGCCTACATCCTCGGTTTCTAGTTTTTCTAGTTGAATCGTAAAATATTATGGGAATTTGTGGTGTTTTTATTTTTATTTTTTGAAAAATTTCCCACCTTTTTGTTGTTGTTGTTGGTATTTTTGAGGTGGTCCCTACTCAGATTCTCTAATCTGTGACTACTTGTTTTTTGTAATCCTGTATATGTTAGCTATGCAAATCGATTTCTGCATGCAGTAATTTCTAGGGGCTGTTAGTTTTTCCGGGAATATTACTACATTGGGTGTTCCAGTAAGGTTTCTCCTTGGCTTTTTACGGAGGTTGATGTATACAAGGAGAATAACCTGGATTGAAAGATGTAAAAAGCCAAAAAGTGAGTTATGCTTTGTTGGGGCTTGTCTTACTAGGAGAAAAGCCATTTATGTGTAGAATCATTGGTTTACAGAATGACATCAAGATTCAGAGCAGAGGTTGCAATGCATTTTGTTCCTTCTTTCTTTTTACCCTTCATTTTAGAAGCAAATTGGCTATTAATGTCCGGGTTTAGCAATATTAGATATAGAAAATCTAGATTTTATGGCGGAATTATGGGGTCATAAATTTTAAATTCATGAGTTTTGTGTTGTATGCATCAACTATGACGAGGCTTTGTTTTCTTCTCTGTTCTGTTTTGGGAATATTATACCTTAAATTTGTGAAGATGAGATTTATGTCAAGTTGTTCTTCCATTTGTTTCTATGTGCGAAGATGGTCTGAGTCCTCACTCACCAATCTCAAAGCGTCCGCTAATCTCGCCCTCTTCGAATTCAGGGAAGGCAAGCATTAGCGGATATAGTCCCCAGTTGTTGGCCTTGAGTGACCTGGAGTTCAGGAAAGCATTCTTGATACTGAGTTACACTCAGAGGTAATGTTTTTCAATTTCGGTTCACTGATTATTATGGTCAATTGGCATTTACAAAAGAGTTTAGGTTCCATAGATATTCGCTCAAGAAAGGTTGTAGAAAATATTGATGGCAGAGAAGATTGGTTTCGCAATTATCTTTGATTTAGTTTGAGCAGCTGCTTTTTGTTTGCAGGGGGGAGCTGGATAAGCTCATGACTGTTGAAAAAATTATGAGGCTCAAAGATCTTCCAATGAGGGATTTTGAGATGGAAGTATGGGATGCCGTTAAGAGCAAGGGCTTCATGGATGAAGAAGACCGGATAAAGGTGACTCTTTGATTTCATCTGATGTTCTAATCTGACGGTTTTCTCTCTCAGTTTGATGCTTTTGAGTTGATAAACTACCCAGATAACGTTGTTGTGTGACACAAGCAATCCGTCGAGAACTCCCATTGGATTATTCTCATGGTTTGTAAGTCGTGACAGACCTACTGTGTGGAACATGCCAGTAGAATTGTCTGGGAACTAATTTAGATCATAATTTCCTCATGACTCTATTTGTTTTATCTCCTTGAATCCTTTCCCTGCATTATTTTTTTTTGTTTAACTAATTTGGTGTTCTTTTTATGTCGGTTAGAATTTCGGTCCCTCTTTGGATCCCAACTTTTTAAGGGCACAATCATTAATCTTCCAAATGTATAAATTCTATTAAAATTTGAATACGTGAATGAAGGGCACAAAAGGCAGTGGCATAATCTTTTTTCCTTGACTAGTCAAAATGGACAAGGATTTTGGGACATCCAAAAAAGCAAATGTGGCCCAAAATTATGGGACAGGAGGGAGTTGTATGTGTTTTTAACTACTATTTGGATCTTGTAGGATTTCCTTTTCTGAATTTTAGATACCATTTCCTAGTCAAGATCTTAAATGTAAAATTCAATAAGTTTCCTTTCCCATATATTATTGGCTAAAATGCAATCACTGGTTGTGGTAGTTGCTAACCAGGCTGTTGATGAGATCTTAAATGTAAAATTCAACTGGTGCGCATTCTGGTATCAAATTCATTAACTCTGTTTTGTTTCTATCTCTGTATCGCAGTATCTGAACTGGGATTCTGGAAAGACTCATCTATACCACTGTCATGTTGATTTTCAAAATGGCAGTTATACTTTCAAGGTAGTACCTTTGTTTTAGCCCTTAACCATCACTCAAACTGTTATGTGAGCTTTTTAATCTTTGCTTTCCTTTTGAGGCCATCATAGCGAGTGCAGTTGTTTCTCCAAGCTTTATAGGCACCTTAATCATCAGTGATCACATCCACTATGCATGCAATTCACTTCGGACTCGCTTTCTTTGCGCTCTTATCCTTAGTTTGAGGGAGATTGTGTACGTAAGTGTAGTATGAACCTGATTGTATTTGTCTTTTACATTTAAGGGAAGCATAGTCCTCCTGACTTATTATGATTTGCCCAAGGTTATAGCCTATATGCTGTTCAAAAAAAGGTTAGAGCCTATATAACCAAGCAGTGGTTTTATAACATGTTCTCATCTTGTTGAGTACAATTACCCCTGGTCTCTCTCTTTGGATTCTAATGGTGACATGATCATGCTGAACTCTTGGTTTTGGATCTTGCTTTTCTGTTTCAGTGGTTGTTCTGATAGTTTCTCATGGCCCTTATCATAATATTGGAGTTTAATTGTGCATAGTTACTTTTTTGAATTATTAAACAACATTTGTGCATAGTTACTTGACTCTTACTTATCTTTGACAGGATAGAATCACATTACTTTTCTTAGTTTCAGTACTGTTAGTGACAAAGGGTGTTCGATGTGTTTTTCTTTGTGGTTTTTAGTCTGTGATGACCAACACAATAAATACTTCACATTTACCTTTTGTGGAGCATGCTTTCGAGGAAATAGTTCTCATTTTAATAGACCAATTTCTGATTTGTTTTGCAATGAACATCTCAATCATCACACTCATTGACTTTTGTAACTCAGGGACCATATCTGGGCAACACGAGAACTCACCTACAGAGGGTGTTAGGAGATCACAACGTTTTAATTGTTAAGTTTGCAATAGACGCCACAGATTCTGCCAATAAGATGGTTGGTTCAAGTAACCATGATGCTGTATTGGATAGGATTTATAAAGAAGGAATTCTCATTGGCCTGAGGCGCTATCGGTTATTGGGTGATTTTTCTTTTCATGCTCTTAGTACTTAGCACGTTAAATCCTCAGTCTTACTTTTCTTTATCTCTCAATAACCATCGTTGTTCCTAATTACTGGAACATATTTTCGAGGTGGGATACCTTTTGATTAATATTGAACTCATTTTGCAAATATGCTGGGACTGTACTGTGGACTAGTGATTTTGCACTCTTCTTTAGACTTGTTTGATTTATATGTTCTCAATTTACCCGAGGACGTGGTTTAATATTTGTTTTCATTTTTCAGTGAGTTGTTTTGCCTGAATAAATGCATAGGTTATCAAGGGATCAATAATTAAGCTACTCTGTCAGATTATGATTATTGCCTTTTGCCTCCGAAAGCTCCTGTGTGGTCCTTGTGCTCGGAGAAGCCTTGACTGATTATAATCAAACCTAAAGAGTACTGTTGTATTTAACCAAACCCCAAGCAACCTATCAAGAGCTCTTTATAGTAGGTTGTCTTAGTAGGAACGTGGAGAAGTGGGATGTAGTAGGAACGCGGAGAAGTGGGATTGGAAATAGAAAATGAAATTTTGTTGGAGGGAGTTATAGAATTGCTGCGTCTGAGTTGTTAATAACTTCATAGCTATTCTGTTGATTTACTGCCTTTTAGTGTGCATGTTCATACTAATTTTATGAGATTCCTACATTGATGGCATACCTATCTATCTATTGTTATTAATCAGCATTTAAAGATGGAGGCAAAGAAGAGAAGAAGAAAAGCCAGACTTTATCCTCTGTTAAAGGCTTCTTTGTACGATTCGAGTCTCTTGCCCCTTGCGAGGAGGGAGAACCGTACATATTGGCGAACAAAACAATTTCCGAAGCAAGGTCCCTTTTTATGCATGTACACATGGTCTCTACCTTGGCGAAATATATGGCGAGGTTAAACCATCTAAAACTTCCTCTTTTTTTTTTTTTTTTTGCCTTTGTTGTTTTAATATGACTCCCTTTTTGGAGTTATGGAGCTTCTGTTAACTGTTGCAAATGCAGGTTTTCCCTGACTTTGTCCGCGACTATAAAGCTTCAAGTTGATCTTGCTAATGTAACAATTAAAAGAGAGGAGGATATTTTTTGCCGTGTAATGATCTTTTATCTTTTTGCCCAATTGATATTCATCCATATACACCAATTATCCTGTCAAGGATCCCGGACCGAAGGGTTTTGGGTGTTTTTAAGGGTTTAAAACATGTTTTTGCATGATCCGAACCGTCCAATGTTTTTAAAACGTGTTTTCCAAGGTCCCCGCGAGAAATCATCGAAAAAAAATACCGGGAAGGGCTTGATCCGAGCAGTTTTTCACAAAAACTGGACCTTGGAAAACACGTTTTAAACACATTGGACGGTTCGGATCGTCAAAAAAATATTGGGAAGGTGGAGTCCCGGATCCGGGACTCCCGGACTAGATAACTCCTCCATCCAGACAACCTTATTAATTTATTGTTTTCTTGATTATTTCATTTTCCATGAAGATCGAGTGTTTTTCTCTCTGAATTGCAGTATGAAAATGGTGAAATTGTACTTGATGAAGATGGAGAACCCCTTATACATACAGATGGAACTGGTTTTATTTCAGAAGATTTAGCGTTGAAGACTCCAAAAGATTTTACCAGAGCTAAGCACATAAAAGATGAAAATTTTGAGGTAATGTTTTGTACTTGTTTTTTGGGCATATACTTGTAAGAAGTTGTAAGATCTTACATATGGAAAGTTGTATGGAAGTGTAATAATCTACAGAAATAAATAATTGGAGCTTCTTTCTATTATGAGTTGTTCATAAGAGGCTCTAGCACATATTTAGTTTATCAATATAGTTTTAACCGCTCCCATAAAGGTTTCTTAACCCAGTATTTGGCCATTAGTACGTCTAGTGGATATCCCTCTTTGGTGCCACTCCTTGAAATCTGTTGACGAGTGTATTCTATAGCTCTCTAACAGTGTCGGCCATTTTTTAATTACTGACTTGAATATGACTGTTTACTGGTTGCATAATTTATGTAGTTCAGCATTCAAAAAGCATCTAAGTTTGCTACAAGTGGATAGGGAATTCATGATCTTTTTATCTAGTTACTGTGTTTGAAGAATCGGACACAGACTTAAAATTGGGCACCACTTGCTCATGGTGAATGGTGATGCCTTAGACCATAAGCCAACCTTCCTTCAACTTTCATTTACATCAAAGAGGCACTATTTCTCGCCAATTGGTGGAGATGCATCTTTGCAATACATACAACTAACTTTTAATAGCAGGAATCAAACTTCATTAAAAAAAATACTCCTAGATCGATATTCCGCTGTTGGTTTTAAATGAGGCCAGACTGCCTCTTTAAAACATTAAAAAAAGAGGAAATGCAAAGTTTACAGTTGATAACAACTGTGATTTTGTAAATTAGTTGGGATAAAGGTGGAGTTTGTAATTGTTGCATCTTCTTTAGAAACACCACGGACAGAAAGGCGTCATTCCAAGTCTAGTATATGTTCTCTTGTTTCCATCTACCCTTCCCAATATCAGCTCAGGTTATTTGTCTTGTGTTCTTGGAATCTTATATGGCTTCAAACTTTTTAATCTTTAGAGATTTCTTGATCATGTCAACTGTGAGGATATATCACCAGTACTGAGAGGGTCTGAAGCTCATACCAGGGAACCGGTACGTGTCTGTAAGATCTGTTGGTGGTATATGCTCTTGAGGATCATTGTTTTTTCCTCATCCTAACATGTTTTTTTGATGTCTCTCTTCCACTTTCTTCTAGCCTTTGCTAATGCAGGTTCGTTTGTTCTACAATGGGCTTGCTGTAAAGGGAACGCTTCTTGTCCATAAAAAGGTACGTTTACATTTTCCTATTCAAAGCAAGCATATCATCCCCATGCCCCACCTCAAAAACTATAGAGGAAAACAAATCCTCATTGGTATTTGATCTATTAGAGCTATTCAAATGATTCAAAGGAAGTCGTGAAATGAGGTTCACAGCAAAGTTAAAGAGCCAAATCAACAAAAAAAGCACTCCAGGGGAACTAGGAAAAACATTACACTATTTTTGTTTGGTTTTCTCTCTTTTCAAGTTTGAAGAGAGACAAGTGGCTCTTCAATTTCTAGCCCAACAAGTGCATTCCAACATAACAATGAAGACTTTAATCCTTCACCAAAGTGGGTCCCTAAAAGCTAAAGAAAGGATAAAAATAAAATTTTGAAGATCTCATGGTATGTGCTAATTCATGTGTTACTTCAACTTGGCACACCTGTAAACGAACTCTATATTTGGGATAAAGTTTTTGCTTCCTCTCTTGGAGATGTTCTTGAGGTCTCCGTACAAGGAAAATAACTCTTACCTTTAAAATAATTATCCCTTTGCGCCAAGTGTTTGGTCCATTTTTCCATGTCCTAAATTGTTAGCCCTCTTTAAAATGTCAAATTATAATTTTTACTTTTTCAGAATTATCCCTTCTGTAAAATTGAATGTGAATGAATTCAACGATGGGAGTAAAGGGTTCTTTCAATTTCGGAATGATTGCAATTACTACATATGTCTCTTAAAACTTTTGGATTCACAAAAGGAACTAAATTGAAGGGGCGGATGGAATAATATATGATGTCCCTCATGGAGTTCAGCTATCTCACTTTTTATTACTGGTATCCTTAATAATATATGAACAGTTTATGTTACCACTTTGGCATGCTGTATTCTATCAATACATCTACATCATATATTTCCCTTTTGGCTTGTCCTTGGATGGAATCCTCTACCAGAAAAACTTGCACCTCTAGTTTCTTTGTGCCACTAAATCCTCACCATAATTACTTCAAACTCAAAAAAGGCTGAACCAAAATTCTCAAGAAAAACTAAAAAATTGTATAACATGGATGCGTTATCCTCCTTATTGAAGTTTTGAACCAAATTTCAAACAAAGAAGACAATTGGATACCAAAATAGTAGTTCACCACCCTGTCAACCATCCTACTGGTTGAACTAAACTTTCTTTTATTTTGTTGTTTTGAATGTGACTTGGCTAAAAGATTATTCGCAGTTAACAAAGCTCCTACTAGCAGTGGGGTCTGGAGAGTTAGTAGTAGGCAGCCTTCCCCTTACTTTTTATGCAGAGGCTGATTTCAGTGAGTCGTATTTGTGCAACAGTGCTGGGTGTGGGTTTTTATGAGTGCAACTCAAATCAGATGATTGTCACACCAAATAGCAACACACTCAGAGATCCAGCTATTCTTTTTTGGCCTTTTGGGAGCACGAGGTGCAATAGAGTTTTTGTTTGTGGAGGGTAGGGGAGACGTCGATCAGGATGAAAATAGAAATTTTTGAGGACTCAATAGTTCATGCAGTTAAGGTTTCAAAAATTAGTTTCTGCTTTTGTCCCAGAAAGAAAGGCTTGAAGAATTCCTGTAGTGACATGTTGTATTGCTGCTATTGACTTTTTTATTCTCCCTCCTTTAGTACTGGTTAAGTTCCCGGTACAGCTTTTTCAAGTTTAATTTCCTGTCTCTTGATATTTGCAGCTTGAAAAGAACACAATTTGCATTAGGCCCTCAATGATAAAGGTTGAACCTGATTCAAGACTACATGATGCACAAACATTTAACTCCCTGGAGATAGTTGGAATTAGGTACCATTCGAAACATCTGGTTAATTATTCTTTTGTTCCCATTTTTTGAAGTTTTGTGATATTGACCTTTCTCCATGGTCATGCATATTACGTAAGTGCTTGACAATGTTCAGTTGAAATATTGGCATGATGTGCATAGCTTCTTGTGGGAAAATTGTCCAGCTTGTCTAGCAAGAATGGTTTCTCCAAAGTCAGCTGGGAATTTTTTTCCCATTTAATGGGAATCCCACCTTGACGAAGAGTAAAATGATGTGCAGGAAGTAGGCCTATATACTATGGAATTAGTCTCAGATTATTGGAAAAGTTGGTACATTTTTTCGTACATAGGCAGTCAAAGCCTGAGGATGGGGATTATGCCTATGGCAACGCCGGAACTTTGATCCTTGTCTAGGAAAAAGAATTCCAGCCATCTAAGACCCCGCACGGAGAAAAGTTCCAACTTGACTGACTGCCACTAGAAGGAGGCATTGCATTGTGAACTCCAATAGGTTAAAATCGGTCCTTTTTTGTTTCCATGGAAGCCACATGATCAATTTGATTTGGGGTTCAAATTTTATGCCCTTATGCTTAATTTAGGGGGTTACTGTACCTGATTTGCTGGTCCAATTTTTTGTTGCTGCTGAATCAGTGCCTTTGTTTCCATGAAATATCATTTACTTTAATTTGGTCAACAATCTATCTAATTATTCATTCAGGGCTGAGGAACTACATGGCAGTTATTGCTACCATTGTATATGTACATGATTAGGAAGACATCATTTTAACATGAGCGATAAAAATTTCCTCCTGTTGTTAGAGGTCACAGTTCCAAGTTTCATTTTTTTATTTCAGCAATAAACCGAAGAGAACGTTTCTGTCAAAAAACTTGATTGCACTTCTCAGCTATGGAGGGGTCCCTAAAGAGTACTTTTTAAAATTAGTGGCAGAAGCTTTGGAAGAGTCTAGGACAGCTTACTCCGACAAGCGTGCAGCATTAAGAGGTGATTTTCAGGATCCCATTTGCTGTTGTATTGTTGCTGTACATTCTAATCCTTTCTACCCCCTTTCTGAAACCATATGTAGATGTTGGTTTGGTTGTTTTGACATGAGACTGAAGACTTTCATGTTTATTGATGTGTTCTTTAGTGGTTTATTAATTTTTGTGGCAATGTTGTCTTTTTTTCTTCTTGCTGTTTTTCATTTCCTTTCCCTTCTTCCATGAGAACTCAGCTACATTTCCAGAAAATAATCCTCTCTAGTCTGTCCTTTGGCAAAAATTATTTTTATTTTTATTCAATTTTTTTTGGCATTTGTTAGTTTTGTGCCGGTTTTTCTTGATTATTGGTTCGTCTCATGAGAGGAATATAAAGAGTAAAAAATTATTAACCAAACTAATTTTTTTGTGAATAAAGACGAAAATAATCCAATAATCTACAAAAATTTGAATTATTTTTGTCATTAGTGAACTTTTTTAAAAAAATGATAATAATTTTTGACTTTTAGATTCCTCTCGTTGAGACGAACCAATAATTCACAAGAAATCGATGCAAAATTAACAAATGCATTTTTTTTGAATAAATACAAAAATAATTCATTTGGATTATTTTTGCCAAAGGACCATTAAAGATAATTTGCCCCCGGTTTACTTCATTCTGTTATTAGTCCCATTTCACTGTAATGGCTGATCTTTTCTGAGTTGCCTTTTGCTTATTTGTTTCTTGATGCAGTTGCCGTAAACCATGGAGAAATAGATGATGATTTTACTGTGGCCAGAATGATTTTAGCTGGAGTTCCTCTGACTGAACCATACCTGCAATATCGTTTATCTGAGTTGAACAAGGAAGAAAGAAAGGCGCTAAAAGGCGGCAGGCTTCCTATCCGTGAAAGCTTCTACTTGATGGGCACGACCGATCCTACTGGATCATTAAAGAGGGGTGAAGTTTGTGTTATCCTGTATGTATATTCATTGATGTGTAATCTAATTTGATTGACCAAAATAATTAGGGTAATAAGAAGGTGAGACAACAGAAAAATTGGATGTCCTGAGGGCAGTTAACCTCGAGGCTGTAGAGTCGAACTTGAAGGTACCCACTTTGTGCACCCAATCTACCCTCCCGAGACCCCATTACTGGGGACTAAATGGGTGTACTTAAATGAAAATTACTGTCCATAGGCCATCACATGTAAATTTTTTGGCGACAAATGTGGGTAGACGAGTTGATAAATGACATGTTCATACCAGAGAAGATTTTTTAATTCTTATGCGAGTAGTTACAGTTGAAACTCTTGCAACTCTTTTAGACAAGTGCATAAAAATTTAGAACTCTTGAAAAGCTGATAATTTGTTCTTTTCCTGTTCTAATGCAATCTGCAGAGACAATGGCCAAATTTCAGGAGATTTGTTAGTCTATCGCAACCCTGGTCTTCACTTTGGAGACATTCATCGTTTGAAAGCTGTTTATGTGGAGGCCTTGGCAGAGATTGTTGGAAATGCTAAGTACGGCATATTCTTCTCGACAAAGGGTGAGAGATCGGTAGCCAGTGAAATAGCGAATGGTGATTTTGATGGGGATGTGTACTGGGTCTCTAGGAACCCTGAGGTTGATATTTATATTCTGCATGTGTGGAAAGTACATATCCTTGGTTGAGTTTCTTCTGAAATTGGAAAATTAACTGTGTTCACTATTCGGCGTTTTGGTTGTATTATTCAGCTGTTGGAAAATTTCAAAGAGAGTGAACCTTGGAGACGTATCTATTCAACACCAAGTGTTCTTGGTAAAAAGCCCAGTGAGCTTTTGGAGGATGAGTTAGAACACGAGCTTTTTCAGCTGTTCAAAGGGAACATGTTTCAGCGAAGGTATGCAAATGTTGTGCATATGAAACTCATAGTATCTCTAAGAAAACATTTATATGTAGGTATAGCATAATGCCACATTTGATTGGTGAGAATATAATGGGGGTTATATTTAAACCCTTTGCCGTTGGTGGTTCAGTTGAAATAATTGTTTGAGGGATTATCAATACCTTATGTCTGAGGGTATTGTATGTCCCACATTGTGTCAGATTTGTTTTTCTAATCCTAGCAGTTATTCCTGCGTGATTAGTAGTCACTCATCGGATTGTATGTTCCTTTACTATTATTCCAATAAAACAAACGGGGCTTAGAGTTTATCCATGTTGCTAATGTTTCCAAGTACTTTCTGTTTCTCCAGTAACCCGATGAGTGTGGCTGCTGATAGTTGGACAGCATTTATGGACCGACTTCTTATTCTCAGGGATGATTGTGCAGAGGAGACAGACAGCATGAAAGTGTCAATGCATCAATTGGTAGACACATACTATGACGCTTTAGACGCTCCAAAAAGTGGAAAAAAGGCGAGTCTTGAAACTTATATCATCCTCAGGACCCCAGCAATCTTACGTGAAGCTTTTTGCGTCTTGGCCGATCCTATTTTTTGTCAACTCCAACTTTAGACATTAGTTTCTCACACTCTACTTTTTCAATTGAACCCTATTAAAGAAAAGATTAAGTATGAAAAGAATCAGTATGAAACAGAAAAGAAAATGCTTATGCATCTTAGTTAATGCCCATTACACTGTCAAACTGTTCTTGCCACATCAAGATCGAATCTTGCACCTACAGAGAAGAGGGACCTTGGCGTAGGATATGGATGGTTTCCCTCTCGACTTTGGACTTAGGAGTATGATATTTTTTTTCTTTTGCTCTGTACTGGATCCTCAGGATTGAGAGGCTCCATGTTGTAAGATTCATGAAAGAAAAGAAGCTCATTACATAGTGGTTGGGATCCTATTAAGGAATAAGGAGTGCTTGGGACTTATCTTAGCTGGGTAAAAGAGGTCGATGAGATCTGGATCGGGGAATCCGTAGTTAGGGTTGCCTTTAGTTGACGAGGAATTGAACAAACAGGTAATTGGTTCTCCTTACATGAGGAAGTTGAAAACAGCTTAGTCCATCTTTCATTTAGCAGTAAGGGAAATTAGAGCTAATTTTTTATGTTACACTAACTGGTGTGCGGGTGCTAGGTGTGTGTCTAGAGGTTGGAACCACTAACATCCAGTTGAAGGGAATGTAGATTCCACGGAAAAGTGTATCTATAGGTACCCACCCAAATCCTGTTGAAGGGAATGTTGACTCAGCTCGCCAAAAGGATTGTATTTTTGATACTCATCGTCTTCAATTGTGTGTTAAAATGGCGTTTCATATAAATGCATAGGTTTTAAGAAGGCGCTTAACTTAGTTTACAGCAATATTGCTGCAGTATATATGTTTTTTTATAATGACAATGTTAAATTCAATTATGCAACTGGTGTCGGAAGGGAAGGATCAAACAGATATCCTACCCCCTTGTTCCTACAGTGAACTTAATTTACTTTGAAGAGTCCATGTAACATAGCTAAAGTATATTAAGTATACAAATCCCTTGTTGTGTATGCCCATGTGTCTAGATAATGGCTGTAACTCTAATCCCTATACAGTTTTTGTGGTTCACTCCGACATTGGCTACTTTGTGCTAGGACATGGGAGGGTTTATGCATCGGAGTGAGTTGCGTTATGTTTAACAATACGACACAATTACCCTTTGAAAAGATTGCTTTGAATGTGTTATTGATGTGAGCAATTGTTTCCCTAAGCCCTCTCTTTTCCTTTCGGAACAGGTTGTAATTCCTGATGAATTGAAGGCGGAAAGGTTTCCCCACTATATGGGAAGGACAAACAACAGTTATTACTCCACGTCTGTTTTAGGACTTATTTACGACACTGTGGAAGAGTCACTCCAACCTGAAGAACACCCAGCGGAAGGTGAGAGTTATGCCAATAGTCCTGGTACTTAAAATCCTTGATAACGATTTTTTTATCCCGGGTTCCATCACTGGACATCTAGTTAGTGGGATAGGGATTATTTGTTTTCATGCCTTGAATGCCCTCACAACCAAAGAGTCCTACACAACATTATGTGGTTAGAGACTTAGAGTGGATTATATTGTGGTTTAGTGGAATGACCTCTATGTTCTCATTGCTCTAGATGTCGAGATCTCGAAATTACCTTGCTTTGATGTTGAAGTCCCAAGTCCCTTATTGATGTTTTGGGGCCAGAGGTATGATGAATATAGAAGAGAGATGTCGAACGCATTGAACAAGGATGATGAAGGAGCAAAGAATACCTCTGCAAATGCAGTAACCGATAAATACAAACAGGTGATGGTCAATTCATGTTTTTCCACAACTCTATTTACGTCCAGCTCCTTTTTGATTAGCATTTATGAATTTAGTTGCTGTATAAAGCCGCGGAGTTTGAAGAAAGTGCAAGAGACGAAGGAGAAATATTCAATGAGGCTGTTGCGCTATATAATGTCGTTTATAATTACGCGGAGAAAACTGGAAGTGTCGGGAAATGTAGGTTCGCATGGAAAGTGGCTGGCCAGGCCCTCTTAAAACTCTACGTCATGAAACATACCTCAAAACTCCAGAAACCCATTTATTCTTCACCGTCTGTCCTACGGGAGGTGTTTAATTGAAGAACTATACCGGCCCGGTGTTTCTGTAGAGTTAGGTATGTATATGTATATATGTATTTCTTCTGGTGTTGAGCTAATGTAATATATGGGTTGTGTTGTATTTTATGGTCTTATGATGAGCAAAGGGTAAGCCATGCAGTCCTACGCCTGCTGTATCTCCACATTCTTTTTCTTTTTTGGGTTTAATATTACTACAATTAAGGTAAATTCCCACCCCTAAAAAGAACCAAGTTATACCGAGAAATAGACTGAAATTTCAGAAACATTTTCAAAGCGAGGTAGAAGTCACCGGCAAGTTTACACATACGCGGGAAATGATAGTCCCGATATTGAAGAAAAAACTTGCGAAAGTGATTTTCCGAATTCTTTTTTACAAACCTCGCTTCAATCTTTACGTATTTATTCGAGTTTTAGCTATTGTATTTTCGAGTGATTTACTTTGTCAAATATGAATGGATGATATGGAAAATTCAAATGAATAATGTTAGCAATAATGAAACACTGATGAGAAGGAAAGATCATAGTTTTAGATAACGTGTGATAACCACTTGTGATTCACAAGCTAATCTTCTAGTCTAGTACAATGCCACCACTGCTTGTCAGTCCAAATAGGCCAGCTCACAGTCATCCAACAAAGACATTATTTTAGTGTCCTTTGGGCACCGAGGTCTCTTCTCATTACACAGTTATACCTCAGAGAATAGTGTGGTGGATCAGAGGTCTGCATCGAGGTCTTTTCTCATTACATATTTATGCGGGATTCATATATTTAATCTTAGACCTCACAGAATTGTGTGAGAGGTCTGGGGCGGTTTTGAAAAGTCCAAGTCGGCAACATCTTCAACTTAATTTGTAAAGTAGAGTATTATTCAACTGCATCTTCATCTTAAGGAACATCTGTCGTCAATGGAAATAAAAAAACAAATGACTAATCACCGAATATTCCTGGTAACGTGGTGCCCTGTTAAAAGTGTTGGGTAAGTACTTGGGCACAAACGAACTAACGATTTCTTAAATTTGGGCCGTCCAAAATACATTTGAATGACCGAGATATGCTCGGCCGGGCCTGCCGAGCGCAGCGCTCAGCAGAGCCCTCGGGTTCGGCACAAACTCTAGAGTTTTCATATTCTTTTTTTCCAAACTGTTTTGCCAAATAAGTAGAGAGGGATTGCAAAGGTCATTCCACACACACACAAACAAAAAAGGGTGGGGGTGGTTTGAAATCTATAGACATGAGATACTCCCTCCGTCCCAATTTTATAGTCCTTTTTGAGAGTTCGTGCCACTTTTCAATGTGTTATATCTTATAGTCTATAATGTTTTAAGTGATTTTAAAAATTTTGTTTAATAGTTTTCATCGAGATCTATCAAACAAGATCCATATTGGATATAAAAATCATTATCGATTGAAAGATATAATCGATTTTCTATCCGGTTAGGATTGGACGAGAGACTATAAAATTGGGACGGAAGGAGTACTATACATGTTTACACTACGTTTGCTAAACTCTTTCGGGACCTAATTTTTTTATTTTATATACATAAAAAAAGTAACATGTGGTGTTGCGCTAAATCTAACTCCGTCCCATCATATTGTCATTCCTGTTTAATTGCGTGACTTTTTTGCATTCTAATTTGTAGTAAATTATTATTTTTTTAATTGTGAAGGAGTATTTCTTAATGCTTCATCAATTTGTAGAATTATCAAATACATTGCGTTGTTTTTATAGTACGGTAAATAGATTGCGGTATCATGGATCAAAAGTTAAGCACAGAAATGACGTAAAATCAAGTGCAGAAATGACATAAAATCTCTCCACTTGGTTCCTTCCCCCACCTATGCTTGGATTAACCTGTGCGGTATATGTATTGTCCAATTCAGCCTAGTTTCGATTTTGGTAGGCTCGTTTCGGTTCGGCTCAATAAAATGATACTAGAAACTATTCATCTTCTAGAGTTCGCCAAGTATTTTAACCATGAAAAATATGTTCATCAATACCTATCAATGCCTTATTGAAACAACTGGCTTCGATCCAGTTTTCAGAAGTATATCTGTCCATAGATAAAAGTGTTTCGATAAGGTATTGATCGGTATTTGTTGAACACAATTTTTTCACTACTGCGAGCTCTGCAATATAAACGGTTCAAATTAGTTTTATGAAGGACCCTGATTGAGAAAAACTGGGTGCCGGATGAGTACTACGGTTGTAGCCGTCGCGCATCTTGGGCATCCAGAAGTGTTTCGGACGGCCCGGATTTTAAATAGAGAAAAAGAAAGAAGGAAATAGGAGAGATGGGGAGGTGTTAGAGACGAAGAATAGAGAAATAGGAGAGAGAGAGAGAGAGAGAGAGGAGAAGGGTTGTGAGAAATTTAGACTGTTCAAAATACTTTGAACGGTTGAAATGCGCACTCAGTACTACGTATACTCCTACCCGATCAGGACCCAAGTTTTTCTCCGAGCGAGCCCATAAAAACCGAAACTAGACATATCGTCCAGGTCCGTCCGGTTTCCATTTCGAATTTGGGGTACCCGTAGCAAACGACAAGTCAAAGCGTCTCCCTCTCTGTCTAGATTATCTCCGCAAAGATCTCCTCAATTACTGGGCAATTCATTTCCCAGTAATAAACTGATCCAAAAACAAAACAAATATCCGGCCATCGGTAAAGTGGTCTTGCCTTAAACTTAAAATTTGCTTTCAATTAAAGTTTCAGGGTCGATTTCTTTTGCCAAAAAATTCTTAAGGCCGCGGTGAGTTATGCCCGGTCGTTAAGATACGAAATTAATCAAAACAAAACAAAATACTAAGAGTAATAGCGGTCTTAAAAAGTACTCCACATACACCTGTGGCTTGGGGATTGGTAGAGTTTGTAAATCTTGGGACACCTCTGTAGCTCCTCCACTTCCTTCAATCCACTCTCGACACACCTACCAATAATTGTACTACTATATCTTATCTGTTTTGGGAGCAAATATGTGGCATTATATATATACACCGAACCAGAGCAGAAGCTAAAGGATCAGCCGATCAGTTCAGTATATACTTAGAGAGAGAGAGAGAGAGAGAGAGAGAGAGAGAGTCTGTGTCTGTTGATCACAATTTGAGATGGATAGTACTATGAAGGAATTGAGGGGTGGGGCATCGGTGTTGGATTTGGATCCCAAGTCCACCGTAGGCGGCGGCGTTGAGGATGCTTACGGCGAGGATCGTGCCACCGAGGATCAACTCGTCACCCCCTGGACTATCTCCGTTGCTAGGTTCTTCTTCATTCATGCTTCCTGTCTTCCTACTTTTAAATCCATTATGTCTTCATCACTATATATATATTTGCTGGTTGTTTAGATCAAACTAGTTTTGAATTTGGATTGAAAAAAGAGCTACTAGATCGGCGTGGACTAAGGAGGTTCGGTATTTTCGTCAATTGTGAGTTGCAAGAGGTCTGAAAACACCAAAAATACGGAAACAATTTTGTTGGAAACTCAGCCTAAATCTCGACTAACTTACGCTTGGTTTGGTCAGTAAAAGGAAATTTTTCTGAAAAGTCCCGGAAAAATAATAGTCAACCGGAAAATGAACCAAATCTGACAGAAAAATAGTACTAGTACTAGTATTCTCTACTTCTGGAAAAAGCTTTTCGGAATCAACAGTTCTAGATTCGCATCACCACCACTATTCCGTACCTACAACTACCACTGCTGCCGCGACCCACCACCAGGATCAATGTTCACTAGCTCTATCATTTCAAGGGCCGGGCCCATTAAGAAATGTGTCGGTCAAAGGGGTCGAGTCACTGAATAAAATAATATAATAGTACTACAGTAGTATTTTAGTTTTGGGTGGGCGAATATCAAGGTTTTAAATAATGGTAAAGGGAGTATCGAATAACACGTAGGTGATGTGGATTGTTTACGATTCTTTTTTAGCATTAGATCGCTTGAAGCGGGCGTGAAGTAAGCAAAAGATTATATACAGAGCGATACGTAGCTGGAATAAGCCGATACGGGATATAGGAAGAGTGTAGCGGAATCTAAGGACCAAAAAACAATTGCTTAGTGACCGATACAACATGTAGCGGTCGATATTAAAATCCGTGGTGGACATTAAAAGAACTTGTAACATAATATTACTTTACAAAAATACTACCGAAAGATTATTGTATAGATTTTCGATCAACCAAGATATCGTCATCTATAATTATAACTAATATGTCTTGGGAATCTCTATCCATGTATCCATTTTAAAAAGTAAAATAATACTATAAAAGTAAAACTATTGGTACAAATCTGAAGTTTTAAGTTTTAAGCTTAACGAAAGTAATTTTCTTGGGTTTTAAAAATATAATACTATAAAAGTAAAAGTATTGGTACAAATAGCATTTTTTTCTCAAAATTGTTGGGCGGATGTTGAATTGTTTTAAATTGGTTCTAAAAGATGTTGGGGGGACAAACATGTATATAACTTTAAAGTTATCCAAAAAAAAAAAAAAACTACTATAATTTTGATGAAGATTTGGAATGTAGGTAGGGCGGTCGCCGGGCTCATACGCCCCTGAGTCTGTCTCATGGTTCATTTTGTTTCGGAATGATGTAGAGGCATGTTAATACGTTATTGGAGAAAGCTATGGTGTACATGGGGTGGACAATAGCGATGCTAATTTCTTATCATTACATTGTTAAGTAGTTTTATTTTTATTTTATTTTATGTAATTACAAATAAGTATGTACCGTAAAAAGTAAAGTTTTTCATATTTTTCTCAAGGTACAAATCTTATGTTTGGTTATGATTTTTTTGCTATATGTGTTGTGCATTTTTTACGGTTGGATACTTGGATGTGTTATACTTATTCTTTTGGTTAATTTGTTAAGACTTTTTATGGTGTTTGTTATGTATTAGTATTCTGGTTGGTTACGAATGAATGTTTACAGTGGACGCACTGAAATGTTACGATTTTTTTGGCAAGTTACGAAAAAATTTGGTAATATTTATGAAGTATTGTAGTTGGGTTACACAACTTCAAGTCATAGTTGAACCAAAAGCTTCTCCTAATTATTGGATTTTAGTGAATTTGGTGCTGTTGTTGCAACTGTTGGACCATTTTGGTCTTCTTCCCTTAGTCTCGAGGACTTTTGCAGAAGAACAGTATTTTCAACCATTAGAATTGGTTGCTAGTTTTGATAGCTAAGCAATTTTCCTCAAGTTGTCTGTGCTTATTTGTACTAGTGCCAAGGGTTTAAATTGTCTGATTCTGATAACAGGAGTTAGAAATTTGGACCTCTATACTGATAGTGCGATATATTGGGTGATACTGCTGTCTCATATTGGCCGATACGTGGCTGTATTAAAGATGCCCACATGCATCCTGCTATCGCTATTTGAATGTCCCCTCTTGTCTTGTTCAATATTCCCACAGCTTGTGTTCATCCACTGATTATGTACAGCTTCAGTGCTGGTCAACATACTTCAGTACTTTTAACTTCCAGCTTATTATGCAATTCTTTTGATTTCTTCCAATAAATGATTTATAATGGCTATGATTTAAAAAACAGAGAGAGAGACTATTAGACAGATGAATTCATAGAGCAGTGTTTGCGTTTACATACATATGTATGTCGGGCATGCCACATTACTACATTGCTGATGATTGTAATGGTCTTCCAATTTCATATTTATCTGATAGTTTTCCTCTTCATTGTGTGCTCTAGTGGGTATTCTTTGTTGAGAGACCCGCACCATAACAAGGGGCTAGCATTCACTGAGAAGGAGAGGGATGCTCATTACATACGTGGTCTGCTGCCACCAGTGGTCACGAGTCAGGAGCTTCAGGTCAGGCAAATCAGCTTTGTGTTTTGGATCTTCATACTATCACTAGTTATTATCATTCTGTTGAAACTTTCCGATTTAACTTATCAGGAGAAGAAACTACTGCACAATATCCGCCAGTACCAACTCCCACTGCAGAAGTACACGGCCTTGATGGACCTTGCGGTGATTTTTTAACCCACATTGCTTCCTAGTTGTTGGTATACTGCTTAGAAGCTCTGCATGATTAGATTATGAATGTTATCCCACATACCTAACCCTATAGCATCTGATGAGTTGTTATTGTCTTAGTTGGCAAGGATGAGCATTTACTTTTTTTTCATGATACTACTTTTGGTTTGAGATACCCTTCAATTTTCATTCCACTACTTCTTTTCCCTTTCACTCGTTCTACTGTTTTTCTTGTGATCCACACGTTTACCCCTTTGGCTGTGTTTCTCTCTGTGCGTGTTTTTACTTGAGATATTGTAATTCAATGTTGTTTTGAAATGTTCAAAAGTGCTGCAGGAATGGAGATTTTCTACCTTTCTGTGAGTATTTTGTTTTTCTAATTCTGTTTGTTTACAGGAGAGGAACGAGAGGCTGTTCTACAAGCTTCTTATTGACAATGTTGAGGAACTTCTCCCAGTTGTCTATACACCAACTGTTGGCGAGGCTTGCCAGAAATATGGAAGCATTTTCCAACGCCCTCAGGGCCTCTACATTAGCTTAAAGGAGAAGTATGACTTTGTTTAGTTGTATTTACGAGGCTCATAAGTTTACCTTTTTAACTCCAACATAAGAGGTACCTTGCTTCTGCAGAGGAAAGATTCTCGAGGTGTTGAAAAACTGGCCAGAGAGGAGCATTCAAGTTATTGTCGTGACTGATGGTGAGCGAATTTTGGGACTTGGGGATCTTGGCTGCCAGGTGAATGTGCATTATCATTTTCTTTATCTGCATGATTACTTACGAAACCGGATTTTGGACTATCTACATGGCATATTTCTCAGTGCTTCCATGTTTTCATACAGATTCATTTGTTTCCGTTTTGGTTCATATGCCCTTTTTTTTTGGTGGGATATGATTGTCAAGAAAGGCATTTATATGTGTTGACATGCTTACATCGTTATCAGGGAATGGGAATACCTGTTGGCAAACTAGCTCTGTATACAGCACTTGGAGGAATTAGACCTTCTTCGGTGAGTGTCACCCGCTCTTAATAAGCACTCTGTTCTATGAAGATGTTCACATTATCATTTTCTTTAAGCCTTTATTCATTACACGCGAAAATAATGATGACATGTATGTGGTCGCGTCCATTCGCTCACCGGCATGCCAGTAGCTGGTACTGTTTGAAGAAAGTCAGAGGCCTTTTACTTGTTAGCTTGACAGCCTAAACTCGATTGATACTTGCCCTATCTTCTCCTTTTACGATTTTGGTTAAGGCTTTTTAACTTTCCTGTGCAGTGTCTTCCCATAACCATTGATGTGGGGACAAATAATGAGCAGTTGTTGAACAATGAGTTTTACATTGGGCTCAAACAAAGGAGGGCTACTGGGAAGGTCAAATGGTTTCAGCATTTTACTGTACTTGGTTTCAGGCATGAAAATGCATCATTTAACTCTCTTACCAAATTGCTGATTGTAAAATTGGTTTTCCAGGAATATGCAGACCTTCTTCATGAATTCATGTGTGCTGTCAAGCAGAATTATGGTGAAAAAGTGCTCGTTCAGGTGGAGTAGGCTTCACTGCTTTCTTAAACTTCGCTGCTTTTGATTCATTGGCTGATTTGTCTTCTTTACTCTACAGTTTGAAGATTTTGCAAACCACAATGCTTTTGATCTGCTAGCGAAATATGGTACTACTCATCTTGTCTTCAATGATGATATACAGGTATGTAATATTGTAATGGTGAACCTTTTTCTGAACCTTGTGGAATCCCATGTTCTTCTCTCACTTTTCTTCCCGACTTTTGCAGGGGACAGCAGCTGTGGTTCTTGCAGGGCTTGTTAGTGCACTCAAGTTACTTGGTGGTACCTTGGGTGACCACAAATTTGTATTCCTTGGTGCTGGGGAAGTGAGTGTCTAAAATCTTCTTCCTTCTTCATGTTATCTATATTTTGGCACCCTGTGAGGAACAGAAAGAACCAAATAAATGGAGGTGGGAAAGTTAAGTGGATAACTAGCCAGCCAATTACAGTTTCAATGCACACAACAACAATAACATAACCCACCTAGTCCCCAATCATTGGGGGTATGGAATTACTGTTTCAATACGAAAAAAACTATTTTGTTTGATGACGATGCTAAACCTATTTTTCTTTTTCACAACAAACGCTTCTCGATCTTTACCCAAAAATGAGAGAGAGAGAGAGAGAGAGAGAGAGAGAGAGAGAGAGAGAGAGAGAGAGAGAGAGATTTTTGTTCTTTCTTCACCATTTTTCATCTTCCTCCTTGGGAGTGCTTTTTTTTTTGGGGACTTTTTTCCACGCAATGAGTGTTTTTTTTTTTTGGAGACTTTTTTCCATGCAATGATTCTGATAAGTTGTTTAGCATCGAAAGAAAAATGCTTTAAGTTTTTACCTCTCACTTTTATTCTTTGGAATTGCAGGCAGGAACTGGAATAGCAGAACTTATAGCTCTTGAGATGTCAAAACAGGTACTGATTTACAACTAGATGTATGTTTAATGTTTTGCCTGTGGCCTTTTTCAGTGGGTATAATATGAGCAACACCTAAATGGTGGTTGGTGATTCTCGTCTTTCATTTTTCTGTTTCAGACTAAAGCTCCAGTGGAAGAGACCCGCAAGAATATATGGCTTGTGGACTCCAAGGTAAGTCTAGTCTAAGTTTTTTGCTAAACAGTTGAGTATTTATTGTTAGATAACTATATATCGATTAAACTCCAATTTATACTTTACCAATTTGGTGTTTGCATCTGCGTTTTAATAAGTTGGTGATTCCTCTTGCAGGGATTAATTGTTAGTTCTCGTAAGGATTCCCTTCAGCACTTCAAGAAGCCTTGGGCTCATGAACATGCACCCGTGACGACTCTTTTAGACGCTGTCAAGGTTTGATGATTTCCATTACGTTTATGCTTCATCACAAGAAGATAGTAGTTTTCTAATGGTTCCGTTGTCCATTTTCATCAGGCTATCAAGCCGACGGTTCTAATTGGAACATCTGGAGTAGGAGGCACATTTACAAAAGAGGTGGTTGAGGCCATGGCAGAATTCAATGAGGTAATCTCTCTCTCTCTCTCTCTCTCTCTCTCTCTCTCGTGTTTCAGCTGAAGTAAGATCATAAACGAATGACATGCAGAAACCTCTTATTTTGGCCCTCTCCAACCCGACATCGCAATCTGAGTGCACTGCTGAACAAGCTTACACATGGACTCAGGTACAAAACAATATGCAGTTTCTCATCTTGTATTTTTCTTGATAATGCTCGTTATTTGTATGCCAAACTAACATATTTCCTTTTTCTTTGCTCCTCCCCCTGTTTTGACACAAGGGCCGTGCAATTTTTGCCAGTGGAAGTCCGTTTGACCCTGTTGAATACAATGGCAAAGTTCATATACCAGGCCAGGTCATATAACTTGATATAAGTCATTTATGATGCTATATCTCCAAAATACATTTGGGCTTGACATTGACTGACTGTTACGACTTCTTTTCTGAACAAAACAGTCAAACAATGCATACATTTTTCCCGGATTGGGTTTGGGTTTGGTCATTTCTGGTGCAATTCGGGTACAGGATGATATGCTTCTGGCAGCGTGTAAGTACACAGCATTAAGAATTATAAGGCCCATGTTGAATATAACTTGCTAATCCAGAAGCAAAGAATTTCTTCTCCTTTTCCATGATTATATCTATTTAATTTCGTTTTCAGTTGCTTTAGTTTCCTATTTTCAGTCCACCAGAGGACACTTTGCTGCATTTATGATTTGGTTTTGGGATTACGTTGAGTATCTAATGGACAAAAGAATGTAAACGGGGAGTTTTTAGTGGTTTATTTATTTTTGCTTGATGTGCAATCGCGTGTCTGAAGAATAATGCAAAAGATAAAGCAAGTTCTGTTGAGTAACAGCCACGCAGGGGACATGGCAAATGAGTAGATTTATGACTAACGTATCCAAAAGAAAAAGAGGGGTTTATTTGCTTGCACTCCCTTTTTAATGTACATTTTTACTTTATCTTTTCTGGCAGCGGAGGGTTTGGCTGGGGAAGTAACAAAAGAGAACTTTGACAAGGGTATGATCTATCCACCATTCACTAATATCAGAAAGATCTCTGCCCATATTGCTGCTAATGTTGCTGCTAAAGCATATGAACTCGGTGAGAAACCATTTCTTTCCATATTTCTTGTTCCCTGAAAGAAGAGAATGTTTCTCGTATCTGATAAATTGCACAATGTTTTTGTAGGTTTGGCAACAAGACTCCCTCGACCCGAAAATCTGGTGAAGTATGCTGAAAGCTGCATGTATACTCCCAAATACAGAACCTACCGGTGAAATTCTAAGTAAACCACCACTGTTTTTACTTGTGTTTTTAAGTATTGTCCTTTGTGTTTCGTTATGAAATCTACCTCTAGGTCTCCCCTTTTGAGGATGTCTTTTAGGCAATTTCCCCGTGATTGTAATATTGGAATAATGTGTATTTAATTTAGTAAACCAGTACCTGTGTTTCAATATTCAGTTTGTGCCTGTTGGTTTCAAATCTTAAAATTTTTGGTTATATTTGCTTACCAAACCAAACCAAACCAAACCAAACTGAGCTTATGTCTCAATAAATTGGGGTCGGCCTGAGCTTTAACAAGGGTTACTTGTTTACTTAGACCCAGTAGACTAAATTTTTTGCGCACTACAACATTTAATATCAATTTGGGTCTTCTCCTCCCCGTAGCGTTACTATATCCTATCAACTCTCTTAACTACTATCTCGACAAGTGTACGGTAGATATATCCGAACCACAAAGGAGAAAGTTTGGTAACTCCTAAATTGCTGATTAAGGAAAACCAAAGAGGAATAAACAAGTGAACAAGGTAAACAAAGAAATAAACAGAAAAAACGTACTCGTAAGATTTTACCTGTTTTGATGCACATACTGTGTATCTACTCCACTTGAAGAAGGGAATGATCAATCTACTGTACGAGGATTACAAACTCTCCGATAATCCGATCTTATCACAACCAATAAGGGTTTCGCAGGACTAGAGTCAACATTAGACAACATTCTTGAACATTTTGTTCCATGTTTGATGGTGATTAGATTAGTTAGATAAAGGATAAGGGAAAGGAAAGTAATAGGAAGTTAGGAACCAAGAATAAAAAAACAAATTGAGCATGTTTCACATTTGATTAAATAGTAATGTTACGCGCATACCACATTTGGGCATTTGAATTTGAAATGCACTCTGACCAGTCAAAGATCTTTTACCGGTCAGAGTGCATTTCAAATCCAGAACATCCAAAAAAGCATTTGGGCGATCCGGGTGGGGCGGTGTGTAAATGGCGTGCACACATGTGGTGTACGCGTGGTTTTTTCTTTGATTAAATGAGGAGGTGTTTTGAGAATATGCTTTATTGTTTGTTGCTTTTAACTTGCTGTGATTAGCACACCAAATGGGGCAATTGGGTCCAAATTATGGCACCATTTGACCAAGTGATGGTGATATCTTGGTCCTTCCATTAGAGATTTTAAATTTTTATACAGAAGGAACATGGAAGTGAGAGAACTGAAGCCACTTCTCACTTGCCTAACTTAATAGTATTAAAAGGAGCTGTTAGGAAGATGGAGTATTAAACATATTGCAGCAAGCAGTTTCAGATCCATTTTTTTTGTCTTTTGTTCTTGACTCCAAACTACTTTGGTGCCAGATCCCTTGTTCCAAAACTCCCTGTTCCAGGGGGGGTCTGGGCCATTGGATGGTGAATTTTGGTTTTGTATTTTAAAAATTTATGTGTGATCGAATGGCCCAGACCCCCCTGGAATAGAGGGGTTTTGGAACAGTGGATTTGGTTCCAACTACTTCATCCTCCCCATAAAATACAGTTTCCATTGCCCCCGTTCCACCTAACTTTTTACATTTGTTTTTTTTTTTGACTTTTCACCTTCACGAAATCGTCATTCTCCTTGCATACATCAACCCAAAAAACCAAAAAGTTAAAAAGCCAAAAATAATGGAACAAGCTAATCATATTACTAATTTATGTAGATTTGGACAAAATTTATGCAACTGAACATAAAAAATCAACTTAAGTGACCTTTTCATTCACTTTGTATACCTTCATCCTTGTAATTTATGAATGATCTACCCATTCTTCAACAATTAAATCGACACAATTGCATAATTCGTCAAATTATGATTGTGTAACTAATTGAGTATGGATTCGCAAAATTTAATCTTAAATTTTTTTTTTCTGTCAACACGTACGTAATTGGCTACTCTGTCAAGTGAATTTGGACGGTTCCGGGCACCTAAATTTTTTGAGTTGAGTCCCAATAAATCTGGACTGTTGAATTTCGAAAACCTCATTTGATAAATACTTGAAAGACTCCCTTCCTTCTAATACCTCATTTGATTTGACAAGATAAATTTTGGTTGGGAACATAATAGTTTATGGTATCAAATATTTTTCAAAATCTCAATCGCATATGAAAGATTTTGACGTTATAGAAATAAAAATTTATGCTACTGCCACATGCATGCATGTTATCTTAGGAACTCTCCAGAGCAAAACGCTTTATGTAATCTTAAGATTGTACCAAATAATAATTCAATATCTTATATTTCAGTTAGACTTCCGAATAAAGATTTTGTCAAATAAACTAAACCAAAAAAAAAAAAAAAAATTCTTGAATATACATTTTAGATGAATATATAAGGCGTGGCTTTGCGTTCTCCTTAGATATTGCAACAATCAAATACTTGCATAACATCTACTAATATGGGGAGGATAGGAGGGAAGATGAAACTCGAACTCATGTCAATAGCGCGGAAAGGGGTGGAGAGTGGCACTCGAATATGTGAGTCTAATGAGATCAAAACATAAAAACGATTTCCGTACTTTCTAAATTTTCTTCACTACGGTGATTCTAAATTTCTAATAAATATATTTGAGCCGAATTTTTATATCCTTTACTAACTCATCAGAATTAAACTTTTTCGTAAAATTACAATTTTAATACTAAACCAAACTACCAATAAAGACCAAAAACCCTTAAATTTGAAAAGTTAAAAAAGTTTGCTCCGTACCCTCTCCTGCTGGCGCCACGATCCACTACCACCACCTCCGCCATCCAATTCAACCACCATCCTCGACCGTCTTGCCCCACTCGTGGCACTCCCAGCTCTTTTATACCATGATGATTCTTGCGGTAAATGTCCGAATTCCATTCTAACATTACATACTCAAATTACAAAATTATAGTACCGTAAAAATTTATAGCAACTCTCAATCCCTATGCCATGCGTGTCAACCCCACATCACAAACCATGCACAGGCAGCACAGCAGGTGCTGTGCATCATCCGGGCCGTTCGTTGCTCGAATGGACGACCCAGATTTCATTTTGCACGCATGACAACGAACGATTTGGATGCAAATGTGCCGAGGTGAAATCTGGGCCGTCCATCCGAGCAACGGACTGATCAGATGGTGCACAGTAGGTGTTATGCATGAGGTGCACAACAGCAACCCCTTGTACCATTACATGTCAACTGAGAATTTTCTAAACTCAAGATCACCTTTAATCTTGTGGACTGTTTTATTTTCCCAACTAGTAAATTTCCTAAGTTTTCACATTGATCCAAACGACAAGTTGAAAGAGCAAAACGTTGACTTTATTTTCTTAATTGCAAGTCGACCATCGCTTGCGTAAAGGATTTGGACACATGGTTCATTTTTCTTTAAGTGACGACTGGGATATTGATCAAACAAGACACCAATTTTGGTCAACGACTCAAAGGGAGAAATCTGTGTACTTCACTACTTTTTTATGTTGTTAAATGCTAATCAAAAGCGTTTGCTTGGTTGGTTGCCGGATTTGTTTCCCACTAAATTTATCAGGTTTCGAATCTTAGGGTCAGGCAAAAAAAGAGTAATTTCTTGTAAATTTTCTAATTTTGGCGTGGATGACCTATATTTGATTGGACCGGAGATGAGATTATGGATATTATCTAATTTTCTAAAGAACACTTGGAGCCGTTAGATCTGTTTTATAATTTTAGTGTAAAAAAAAAACTGCTGGCGGTTGAAAATGCATAGGAACAGAGGTACGGAGGGTGCAATCGCCATGTCACATCATAGTTACCTTACCGACCTTGGGTAGTTAATTGAAAAAGATTCAAACGCTGAAGTGTCTGAAAATGTTCAATGTACGTGGATCTAGCAAAATAATAAGGGGTCGGCCAATCAAAGTGTCTTGATCTGTGCCTGAAAATTTGTGCATATAGCTATCTTTTGCCAACATAATCGAAGCACAACCTTATTCACCTTGGATAACAATGAAGAGGAAATAAGAACTCCAAAAAACAAAACCGAAAAATCAATCTCAATCTTGAAAATTTAAATTCATGAAAGAAAACAATACAATAATTTTGGGTTCCAAACGGGAGATGGATCCTTTCCGGATTTGGGGTCCCAATCTAAGTCTTGGACTTAACGAGACAGTTTTAATTTGAACCGTTCATTTACTGCATTTAATGATCTAGAGTTCAAAAACTCTAGCTCGTACTAGTAAAGTTTACAAGAAACTCTGAACCATTAATTTTGCCAATAGACTGTCTCGTCCAGTCCAAATCTCGGATCCTTTCGTATGCTCACCCGCAACCTCACTTCATCAATACTACTACTACTACTACTACAAACACCAACCTAATTAAGACTCAGGACTTTTCCGGTGACCGGAAAACTTGCAACGGCAAAGAGGGCACGAGTTATGGAGAGAGAGCCAGGTGGCAATACAATCGGAGTGGTAGACGTGTCCACATGGGATTTGTTTACCAGTTGTCCCCGATTGAAAGCTTTCCATACACACCGTACAGTTAAAACCCACCGGAGCAATCACCGTCGCCAATATTAACTCCTCCGGTTGGAAACAATTACTCTGTTTCCGATCATGCGTCTGTGAAGAATTTTCTGGGCTTTTGATCGCTTCGCTTGAATTTGAATAGTCCTCCATTGTCAAAGCTAAGTCGAGGTCGAACATCTGGTCGATTGAAGAATTTGCCATGTGTGTGTGTGTGTGTGTGTGAGAGAGAGAGAGAGAGAGAGATTTTTGGCAAAACAGGGGAGCTGCTGAATCAGATTTTATAGGCAATTTTTTAATTTTTTTTGGAAAAGGCCCACTGGAAGTTTTTTTTGTATAAGCAAAAAGTATGGGATATTTCTTGGGGTTTTCATTTTTCAACATGCTAATAGTAGTATGTTGTCAATTTTGAACTCCCAACAAAGTTAGGGAGTGCTAGTATCATTTGATCACATTCAAAGTCTCACGTGTAAAAGATGATCGCCCTCCGTCCCAAAATGCTCGCCCCTTTTGCAGGGTGTTCAAGAATTGTCAGGGTGTTCAAGAATTTTTATCAGGGTGTTCAAGAATTGTCTTGAAGCTCCTAGTTTAAATAACCATATATACGAAAAGGAGGACGGATAATTCCTTTGTTGACTTTTCTCTTTGGACATTAAGTTTAGGGCATCCCAAAAAGAAAAGGAGGGCGGATAATTTAGAACAGAGGGAGTACCATTATTTCGTTCGTCCGTAACTCTTTTCTATCATTGGTCGGCTTTTGCGATCGATGGCTTCATTATTTGATCGGCTAAGTTAGGACAAGTAATTGTATTTAATGAAACACGTGATTTGAGTTCACATATGATGATTCCTCTACATTGTACTATTCAAATATATCCATCAAATTCTAGCATTGCCGGACACATTCGATGCGCGTGTGTTCGACTTTATATTTTTTCCGTACAAACTTGGCATGACAATTTCATGAAAATAAAAAATTGCGACATGCATGCTAGGAAAATATTAGAAAAAGCTAAACAAGAAATTAATGGGTGGTGTCATATACATTATGCATAAGAATTATAGCAAGTTTGGGATACCCGTAATGACCCAAGTCACTACGGGAAAATTGCGACATGCATGCTACGAGAAATCTAATCTATGTACGAAATTTTTTGGCAGGTTTTTTTTGGTTTGTTTGTGTACGTCGATCTATGTAATTAACACTACCGAAGTTTTGGGTGAGCATGAACTTTGATGATAAGGAGTTAAGGACATTTGCTATTAAAAGGGTGGTCCACCTAGCTACGATGATCACAAGGGGTGTCCCTTTCTTGTCTTGATTTATATAAATCCAGTCCAATTTGCTGTCTTTGTGGACATAAAAAAGCCATTTTGTGGAACAATCAACAATGCCCATCCTAGTGGCCTCAAAAGTAACATGGCAACATCGCACGTGGTGTCGCTTGTACATCTGCTCCTCTACCTTAAAAGCAATTGCTCTTTGTAGGAAGACGCAACTTAATCTTTGAAGGGCAGTGTAAAGACCTGCATTTAGCGATAGACAGACATGACGCTTGCCCGCAATGCTGTCCATACAACATCGATGGGTGAATGCGGTTGGTACTCCCAATACACTTGCTCCGCACCAGTCGGGGTGCCTCGAGTACATGGTGAATGTTAACCCCCATAAAGCCAACATCCTCGCTATCCGTAAGTGTCTTTTGTGCGATTGTATGTATGGAGTATATAATAACAATGGCAAATGGGTCCATTATGATCAAATCAATTAGATTATGATTGAAGTCTATTTTTATTCTTTCATCCTGAAAATAAAAAAAAAAACCATATTCGTACTCGTACTCATAACTCATGTTCTCGGGTCCCTGTAGCGCTAAAGGCTCGCCGCATGGTGCTACCCTCGCAAAACATCGTAGTTTTGAGGTAGAAAAATAAGACACTTGATTTCGTAGAGGCAAGCCGCAAAATATAGAACCTAATGTCAAAAACTATTTATTTGTGAATTGAAAACAACAAAATTAATTGGATGGGTGATTAGCAAAAAAACACACACATGGAGACGAACTTATAAAGTTTTGAAGTTTCTGAAACAATTTTTTTTGAAAAATTTAAAACTTGGATAAGGCAATCGCCCATGTAAAGTCTTTTCCCAAAAGATAATTCATGTAAGAGCAAGAAATAAAACGATCAAATATTGACCAGTTTTTGATTAATCACATTTGTTTTAAATAGAATTGGACCATCTAATTTTTTTTTTCTTGAGCAATGTACGTATTAGAGTGGGTTTTCGCGAGAAGAGAGATTTGAAAGCTCCAAGTGGAATGAATTGTTAACTTATTGTTTGAAATTTTACGCGAAACCTGTGACATAATCCTACATCGATCACACAGCTATGCCATTACCTTCATTTAATTTCGACTTTGAAATGAATAAATCTTTCTGTATTTCATCTGTAATATGTAATGAACAGTTAATTCAATTTCCGGATATCTTAAATGAACTTAATTCATAGAAAATGTTTATAAAGGAATCAATACACGCAGTCCAAACAACTAACAACTCAGAAGCACCAATACGAATATTGTTGTTCGCTTACCCGACGAAAATATATATATATATATATATATATATATGAATGTTCGTTAATTAATACTATTCATTTGGAGATCGACCAACTTTTTGCTAAAAAAATATAAATAATTCGTCAACAAACCTACCAATCACCAAATTGAATGCTTATAGACGGGCAAAATAATCGAGTCAATCCTTGGAGAGAGAGAGGAAGAGGGAGAGAGAGAGTCGACCGGTTTAGGCCGGGAGATAGAGATAACCAATTTAACAAAAAAAAAATAGCGATATAATACCCGCTAAGAGGCAATACGTAATGTTAATGTTGAGTTTCCACCATTGTCTAAAAGGTATTTTCGGTATTTTTATTGGTTGTCTAGAGCGTGAAGACAAGTCATTATCTTCACATACAGTAGTACCATTTAGCGAAAGAAGATTGAACACTAGAATTGTGTTTCCGTTGAAAGACGATTCCAACAATGCAAAGACCCGTTGCGAACGGAACTGTATAAAACTGTCACGCATCGTTCAAAGGCAATACGTGATGTTAATGCTGAGTTTCCACCATCATTTAAACGACATTTTCGATATTTTTATTGATTTTCTACAGCATGATGATAAATCATTATCCTCATATACATTACAAAAATATCATTTTACTTTATGTCATTATTGGATGACAGGACTTTGCGCCATTATTCAATTGCTTTCATTGGAAGTAAAAAAAGTTGACTAGTGTTTTGTCGCAAATGCAAAATCTGTAGACTAATTACTGTAGATGATCATATGGGTGCAATTGCCATTTCACGGAAGGGGCCTGCGGTAAGCATCTTAGCTGTCCATTTTGATAATTAATTATTCAAATATGTTTTATACTCTTATCGGTATGAATACATTTTGACCGGTAAGAGTGCTTAACGAATCTGAACCATCGATTGTGAAGATCAACGGTCTCTATTACTCACTACACCCTGTAGTGAGAAATGCTGATAGATACCTTACCGACCTTAAGGTTAGATGATCATAGGGGTGCAATTGCCAATTCGTAAATTTATATCACAAAATAACAAGGGGTCCATGTGCATGGCACGTGCCTTGATCCATGTATGAAGATTTGTGCATATGGCCATTTTTTTGCGAGATAACAATCAATGAGTGCAATTCCTATTGGTTGAATATGTATGGGTCCCACCACTTTATGATGTCATGCTTATCAAAAGGCGCATTGCAGACATCATATTGTGGTAAACATGATATCACTTATGATGAGACTCATACATTTCAACCAATAGGATGAAGGGTTTTGTTGACCATCTTTTAAGGAGGGTCAACAAAATTGCACTCACAATCAAGAGCAAATAAAAAAACTCCTTTAACTTAAGATCCAAAAAAGAAAATCACTAAAAAATAACAGAACCGAAAAATTCAATCTGAGTCTTGAAAATTAAGTTCATTAAAAGAAAACCACTAACCTCACTTGGATCCGGAGCCTCGTAGCGCCCAAAAGTGCTACATGGTTGTAGCCCCCAATCAGAGTCATTTAAAAATGTATTCAACGGTCTGAATTTAAAATGAACTCTTCCAAATAAGAGTTATTTCTTTCATAGAAGAATTTTATTTAAATCCGGATAATTGATTGTGAAGAGTCTTCTGAGCTTTTGATGCGCTGGGTTGAATAGTCCTCCATGGTTAAAGCTAGGTCCAGGTCGAACATTTGGTCGATTGAAGAGTTTGCCAAAACAGGGGCTGCTAGGATCAGATTTTATAGCCAAATTTTGAGGTCTGGTACAGTTCCATAAGAGAAACCCATAAAATTACCCATAAAATATATTCGACTGGTGAAATTCATTTGGTGCATTATTCAAACAGTGTATCAGGTGTATCCGTTGGATGCATTTTATGAGTGATTTTGTGGATTTTTTTTATGGGACCAAACACTTTCCCCCAATTTTTTTGAAAAGTCCCACTAGACCTTTTTTGTTTTTGTTTTGTTTAGTTTTAATAGTAATCTTTGAACGTGACATTGTTTTTAAACAAAAAGTATTAGGATTAGTAAAGAAACTTCCTGGGAGTTTTCACTTTTCCATATACACCGTACTAGTACTTGTCCGTTGTGTTTGGTTTGAGTTTTGATTTTTGTAATGATTATAGGGAAAAATAGGAATAATAATTAAAAATAGAAATTAATGATTAGAGAGAGATAGAGAGAAAAATGAAAATAGTATTTAAAAATAGAGGTAATGATTGGATAATAATTGAGAAAAATAGGTCTTGAAACCCAAAACGAACAAGGCCGTCAATTTTGAACAGACCAACATGTTTATTCAAGCTAATACTAGAGAACTTTTTAACGCGGATTGTACTGTAACTGTCTTTTTAAAAAAAATTGTATTTCACTGTTTTTCACATTTCACGAGACATGTCATTCTCTCATAATGCATCAACAAAAAAAGTCATAAAAAGACAGTTTGTTAAAAAAAGTCAAGAACAACTAAGTATTCCACGACACCTGACTTAAGGTAAAATGACATTAACATTAAAAAGTTAGTAAGACAGAACCAGCTTGTTTCACTGACTCAAAAGATATACCAATTTATGATATATTTTTTTATAATATTATGCAACCCAACACTAACAAGTCTGAAGGGCAATTCGAACATTTCACAATAGAAATTATACTTCACACCCAAGGTTTATTATGGAATAAGATGACTTAAGAGTGTATTTTTATTATAGAGCAACCTGGCTTGACACGTTTTTGCAAACCTTAAGTCAGGTTTTGCAAGTGTTGCATCATTATTCATATGATTACATTTTAAGTCTCACTTATTCTTTATAAGTGAAGATTTCTTGATTTCGTAAGCTCGTGAATCTTTTTTGCATTATTAGTCTGTTTTTTTAATCGATGGCTTCACAATTTGATTTGCTAACTTAGACTCATGACTTAGGCCCGGTTCCACTAATTCCAAAAGCCAAAAGCCAGTTTATTATGTTTTTCGAGACATGTCATCCCCTCACAATACATCACGTAAAAAATCACAAAAAGCAAACGCATTTTTCGAACTCTCACCCAAAAAGCAAAAAAAACCAAATTAGTGGCACACCCCATTTATACTCGTTTGTTAGATCTATATGTATACTTTTTTGACTAGCAACATGCTGGGACAATATGAGAAAAAGAAAACATGAAATTAAGACCATATCCCATTAAAAAAAACGCCGGCTTTAGCTTAAAGCCAGAAGCTACTCCATTCCGTTAATCCCAAAAAATCATAAAAAGTCAATACATTTCACTAACTCAAATAAAAATCCCATTGCCAAAAAAATTTACAACTTAGCTTATTTTTAAAACCAAAGATAAAAAAAAAAGTCAAAAAACTAAAAAAGCCATTAGCGGAACACCCCTGTGACTCGTTAATATTCACTATGCATTGAGAACTACAGCAAATTGAATCTTTTTCGCAAGTTTTTAAGTTTGTTTTTGTACGTAGATCTATTTAATTCACAATACACAAGTTTCCGGTGAAAATGAGTTGATAAGGACAGTTGCTATTAAAAGGGTCGGCCACCTACCGGATCAGCTGTCCCAACATGCTGTCCGGGTGCCTGTCCCAACCCCCCAAAGCTAAATGACAATTGCTTTGCTAAATACAATATTGTGGGGCTTACTTTCGGGTTCCACACAAACAATCCGAACGTTTAAATAATTTTAAAATAATTATTAAAGTGGTATTCAAGAAAATCAGGCCCATTGTATATTTTTACGTTATTGATCTAATATGTTTGATTTTCATTTAGAATTCATGACCCTGTAGTTAGAAAGAATCTTCAAGAAAAGTTATAAAATTTTGCGCTCGGAAACCTATTGATCTGAACCATAGATGCCATAAGGCTTGTTGAGAGGAGCATTCAGTAAATAAATTATCTTGTTTGGACATCGATAGGTATCAAAACACTAAAAATATGAGTTTTTTTTATACCTATCGATGTCCGAACAAGATAATTTTTTTACTGAATACTCTTCTCAACGAGCCTTACGACACCTATGGTTTAGATCAATGGGTTTCCGAGCGCATAATTTTATAACTTTCCTTGAAGATTATTTCTAATTACAGGGTCCTGAATCCTGAATGAAAATCGAACATATTAAGATCAATAAATTAAGTAAAAAATATCTGATGGACCTGATTTTCTCCACAATCTCTTTAATAATTATTTTAAAATTATTTAACGGTTCAGATCATTTGAGTGAGACCCGGAAGTAAGCCCCACAATATTGCATTTAGCAAAGCACTTGCCTTTTAGCTTAACGGCGTCGTTTGCGGGGTTGGGACAGCTGATCTGGAGCCGTGCCTCTCATCGACTTCATAAATATTGTAAATACCTAGCTACCAGAGAAAATGGAGAAAAACTTGGGTGCGGGCTGAGTACTACGTGTTAGTATTTAGCGTGCATCTTGACGGTCCAAAAGTGATTTGGACGGTCTGAATTTGTGAGAGAGAAAGATGAGAGAGAGAGAGAGAGGGACGGAGATAGAAATTTGGACCGTCCAAAATACTTTTGGACTTCCGAGATGCACTCGTGCACCACGTGTACCCTACACTATTTGCACCCAAAATTTTCTTAGAAAGATGATACACTCATTTGCACACCTACACTCACAAGTGTATGTGCTCCACACGCGCTTCAAGTAGCATACAAACAGGAGACTACAGCCATGTGAATTCCCTTAACCTGCGTTAAAAGTTACTCCATACTACTAGAAAATAGGATAGAAAATGATATTTCGTATGACTCACTCCCAAAAGAAGAATGAATTTTGGCGATTCAAACCCTTCATTTAAAATAAGAACGAGATTTCAATGTCGGACAACCAGATTCAAATAAAATTATAGTGTATGCAACTGCAAGGCCATATTAATTGGTGCTGCAAATTGCAAGAATATATTTAGAAAAACATGATAATGCACTATTACAAACGTGCATCGGATTTCAAGAACATGAGGCGAACAAACTTGTATACTGAGCTTTTGTTGTATTTCCAAAGTGGAGCGGACGGAAGTCCAATGTGTGAACCTCTTGGCCAAGCATGCGCTTGCCACTTTTGTTCATCACCCGGACACCAGTGATGGAGTGTCACTTACTTATCTTGTTTTGTTGTCTTGTGTTCATCATAAATTGATCGAACATCAAAAACTTGTTGAATTAGTGCTTTTTAGAGTTTAGCCCTATTTATTGGGTTCGTCCCAAATTTGTCCCTAACATATTATTTTGGGAAATGATTTTCACATCCCCATTTTATTCCCAAACACTCTCTTTAGCTACTATTGTCCTGTACAAATTTAAAATCACAAACAATTTTCTACATCTATAAAAGACCTACAAAAAATAAAAATATTAATTGCAAATTTGACACGATCTAATGTCTCTCTTTATGAGCTTAATTATCATATGATCATATGATGGTCTCACATATATAAAACCTGTGATTTGAGTTCACATATGATGATTCCTCTACGTTGTATTCAAATATATCCATCAAATTCTAGCATTGCTGCTGCAAGTGGTGGCTAGCTCATGCGGTAGAGCTCTTAAATGTCCCACATTGTATCTCGAGATCGAGTCACATTCCCCCTCCCCATGTAGTAATAGATTAGGAATGACCAATGACAAAAAAAAAAAAAAAAATTCTAGCATTCCTGGACACAACATTTTTGTACAAACTTGGAAAGACAATTTCACGAAAAAAATTGCGACATGCATGCTAGGAAAATATTAGAAAAAGCTAACAAGGAATTAATGGGTGGTATCATATACACTATGCATAAGAACTATAGCAAGTTTGGGGAAATTGCGACATGCATGCTACGAGAAATCTAATTGTGGGAGTGGCTTCCCCGGAGTGACCTCTTTGGACCGCCCTGGACGCTGAAGGTAAGGGGGAGTCGCTGTGGCCTCACCGTGATCCTGGCCGCTGAGCAAAGCAAGCAACCTGCACACTGAACAACCGTGTTAGTGCCTAGCCCGGACGGTGGTTGCCCGGGACGGCACTCCGACGGCCTAGTTAGTGACCGGAGAAGACGATGTGTAATCAATGTAGGGAGAGAGAGTGAGTAAAGACTATTTAATGAGGAGAGAGACCGCCTTCAATACGGTAGGTGAGAGGGGTATTTATAGGCACCGTGGGGCGTACCTCCCACGCCCCTGGGTAGCTCACGCGCGCTACCCACTCCCGTCACTTCAGTCCCATCGCGTATGGCCCTGCCACAGGCATTCATACCTTGGTTTCCCTCGAGCACTGGGATTCGGCTCACGTCACACCTGTCTTTCACTGAGCCAACGCGTGTGGGCGAAGCAATCGGGCATCCACGTGACGCTGCAGGTATAGCCCTTTGACTAGTAGGTGGGTGCCATCAATGCTTGTTGCAGGTTGTCGGGCACGCTCGGACCCGAGCCCTAGTGCACTCCGCCCTGGGTTAGTATGGCCGAGACTGTGACATTCCGAGCCCTCTGCATCGCCTCGACGAGGCTGCCAGGCGTTCCCCTGGGCGCTGCGCTCTACCGAGGACGGGCTGGATGCCACTCCGCACCCAATTACGCCCCGATCTCGGGCTAAGTCCACGGTATCACGTATTCGACGATGGTGAACCCCGCAGTGGGTAGGGGGCCAGTCGGATCATGGTGGAGCCGGCCGCTACAATTGCCCCTCAACCCTTTTGGTGTGCGGTCGACATCCGAGAGGGTTGATGTCTCCGCGCGGCGGGGTTCCACGACTTCCCGCTCTGAGCGACACTTGCCCGAGCGTAGAAAGAAGCTCGGCGTTGCGTGTTGAGCTGAGATACTTGACGCTACGTGATGTGACACTGCCTCGGAGCT